>CAWUFW010031055.1:0-16147 GCA_963921515.1 Calotriton arnoldi
GCAAGGCGCGAAAAACACGACCGAGTCGGACGGAGGACAAGCCGTACGACCGACACGCATACAAAACCGAGCCGAAGCAACACAATACACCGCGACCGACGCGTACGCAGCATACAAAACTGCACAAACACAGCGTGAACGAAACGGAAAACACCGTACGAGACCAATGCAGGGTCCGACTCGGTCACAAGAACGTTTCCAACATACACAAACAGCACAAAGGAAAAATCAACCAAAAAAAGGCCAAACAAGCAATTACCAAGCCAATAAATACTGGGGGGGGGTGGGGACAGAGAACAAAGACACACCAACAACTCCACCTATATAAAGGACACAAATCACTACCATGAGCCTTTGCAAATGCCATTCCACTGCCAGCACCCAAGAGAAAGCAACCACACACCCACAGCTCATCCCTCACACAAGCCACACACCAGCAGCACACCAACAAATACCTACCTCACATACACCCAGCACAACACACACCCACACACCCTCACCTGCACACCAACACACACATCACCCACTATCACCACCCATCACCATGCCCCCCAAGAAGAATCCCAAGTTCCTAGATAGTGAATTGGAAGTCATGGTAGACGAGATCCTCAGGGTGGAGCCACAGCTGTTTGGCACTCTGGTCCAACAGACCCCCATGTCGCAGAAAACCAAGATGTGGGAGAGGATCATCAACAGGGTGAACGCCCAATCACCATGTCGGCGCACAAAGACCGACATCCAGAACAGGTGGTATGACGTGCGCAGGAGGGTCCGGGAGCTGCTCAAGAAAGACTACCACCTGAGCCAATACACCGGCAGTGGCCCTCCTGCCAAGCCAGTATACCTCAGGCCCTGGGAGGAGAAGGTGCGGGCCATCCTTCCGCCAGTGAGCGTATATGGACTAGAGGACATCCCAGAGCCTGGTGAGTACACAACAAATGTACACAATAAACTGCCACAAAACACACACATCACTGTCAAGGGGAGAGTCAAACCATGCACTCATAGCAATTACACAGCAACTAGAACAGAATCATCCCAAAATGTGTATGTCAGTCAGATAAACACAACACATGCCATCAAAAAAGTCACATCCAACTGTGCCAACACATGTACAAACACAACCACAACTACAGCTAGGCAGTGGCACAAATAGAACTAACACACACATCCACACATGTAGCCACCACAACAACACCAACACACAGTGAAGACCACTCAAAGGAAGGAATTCTGTGTATGCTGGCCAAGTCAGTGTAGCCAATAGCATCATGGGAGTCGCACTCACACATATTGCCCCCCCCACAACTGTCCCATCAACACCACCCTGAACCATGCTCACATCACAGGGAGTGGAGAAGGACTCACAAGATGGCTGACACTGGCTACTGCTGTGGGGAGCACAAGGCTCTGCTGCCAACTGTGCACCAACAAACAGCAGGACACCACTGACTGACATCCTGAGAGACAACTTACACTCCCTGCAATGCAAGCACGTTCCATGGTGGGATATCTGGCTGGCTGGCTGGGTGGGAAGGGGGACTTGCAGCACTGACCATAGTCACCAGCACCTCCCCTCACACCCCCCCAACACAAACTCCACAGTACCCACCTGGTAGAATGCAATGCCCTCCATCCTAACACAAGATCCCACAAAGCACCACCACCCTGGGTTATGTTGTGTGAAGCACAGGGACACTCTTGGGACTCTTAGCCAAACAACTGCCAGGACAACACTCCCAGCCATCCTGTCAGCACAGCCAGCCCACCCCACAGGGAAGCAGAGTCAAAGGAAGGAAGCATGGGCATGCTGGGAAGGGGGTGGAGGCAATAGCATGATGGGAGTCGTAGTCACAGACATTGCTCAGCCTCACAACTGGCCCATCAACACCACCCTGAACCATGCTCACATCACAGGGAGTGGAGAAGGACTCACAAGATGGCTGACACTGGCTACTGCTGTGGGGAGCACAAGGCCCTGCTGCCAACTGTGCACCAACAAACAGCAGGACACCACTGACTGACATCCTGAGAGACAACTTACACTCCCTGCAATGCAAGCACGTTCCATGGTGGGATATCCGGCTGGCTGGGTGGGAAGGGGGACTTGCAGCACTGACCATAGTCACCAGCACCTCCCCTCACACCCCCCCCCAACACAAACTCCACAGTACCCACCTGGTAGAATGCAATGCCCTCCATCCTAACACAAGATCCCACAAAGCACCACCACCCTGGGTTATGTTGTGTGAAGCACAGGGACACTCTTGGGACTCTTAGCCAAACAACTGCCAGGACAACACTCCCAGCCATCCTGTCAGCACAGCCAGCCCACCCCACAGGGAAGCAGAGTCAAAAGGAAGGAAGCATGGGCATGCTGGGAAGGGGGTGGAGGCAATAGCATGATGGGAGTCGTAGTCACAGACATTGCTCAGCCTCACAACTGGCCCATCAACACCACCCTGAACCATGCTCACATCACAGGGAGTGGAGAAGGACTCACAAGATGGCTGACACTGGCTACTGCTGTGGGGAGCACAAGGCCCTGCTGCCAACTGTGCACCAACAAACAGCAGGACACCACTGACTGACATCCTGAGAGACAACTTACACTCCCTGCAATGCAAGCACGTTCCATGGTGGGATATCCGGCTGGCTGGGTGGGAAGGGGGACTTGCAGCACTGACCATAGTCACCAGCACCTCCCCTCACACCCCCCCCAACACAAACTCCACAGTACCCACCTGGTAGAATGCAATGCCCTCCATCCTAACACAAGATCCCACAAAGCACCACCACCCTGGGTTATGTTGTGTGAAGCACAGGGACACTCTTGGGACTCTTAGCCAAACAACTGCCAGGACAACACTCCCAGCCATCCTGTCAGCACAGCCAGCCCACCCCACAGGGAAGCAGAGTCAAAAGGAAGGAAGCATGGGCATGCTGGGAAGGGGTGGAGGCAATAGCATGATGGGAGTCGTAGTCACAGACATTGCTCAGCCTCACAACTGGCCCATCAACACCACCCTGAACCATGCTCACATCACAGGGAGTGGAGAAGGACTCACAAGATGGCTGACACTGGCTACTGCTGCGGGGAGCACAAGGCCCTGCTGCCAACTGTGCACCAACAAACAGCAGGACACCTCTGACTGACATCCTGAGAGACAACTTACACTCCCTGCAATGCAAGCACGTTCCATGGTGGGATAACTGACTGGGTGGGTGGGTGGGTGGGAAGGAGGTCTGGCTGTCAACCAAACACAATCAATGCAGACCATGTTCACACCCCAGAGAATACATAGAAATGCCCAAATAATGCAGGACAATGTGCCACACCAATATCAACCCCTGACTGTGACGACTTAGGACAATACAATGTACAGGCCCGCACCCCGAGGCACAGTCACAACTGTCAGGTGTGTCAACCACTGATGCCTGCAGAAACATGACATACATTGTTTGTGTCTCCCAAAAACAGGTGATGATAGGGACACAGCAGCAGACGCTGAGGAGTCCCAGTCCCAGGCTCAAGAGGATGCCGAGCTCACTGGCGTCGTACAGCCTCTGTCCTCCTCGGACGATGAAGAACAACCTGGCACATCCGGTGCAAGTCAACATGCTGCACCAGCAGGACCACCAGCTGCAGCACCAGCAGGTCCACCAGCTGCACCCCCTGCACCCACCCCTCCAACGACTGTCACCACGAATACCATCCCTGCCGACATGGACAGAATAAGGAACAACACCAGCGCAGTGACCCTGGACCAACCTGGGGCCATGGACACCACCACCACCACCAACCCCAAGGTGGACCAGGGTTATCTGTGCGTGCAACTGCACACACTGCACATGTCAGCAGGGGTGGTGGGAGGGGTGGGAGACAGAGGTCGCTGCTTGCAGACGTTGCTGGTGTGCATGAAGACCCACAACTGGTACGCATAGCTGATGCGTACCAGTCCAGCACCGGAGAGCTCAGCCAGGTAGTGGGGCTCCTCAGAGACATCAAACAGCAGCAGGCTGCCCATCATGCCCGCTTGGACTCCCACATGTCCCATGTGGAGTCACACATGTCACGTGTGGACTCCCACATGTCACGTGTGGACTCCCACATGACCCGCGTGGAGTCCAAGTGGGATGTACTACATGAGATGACGGCGGTGCACAGGGACATTTTACAATGCCTCCGCCAGATGAACAGCAACCAGTCCACACCTCCCTGTGTGCCAACAACATCTGGTACCGAACAAACTGCAACTGCCACAGGGAGGGAGGAGGACTCTGGCGGAGAGTCCCCTGCACCGCAGCAGCCTGCACTTGAGGGCCCCCCCCAAGAAGAGGGGTCGTCCGAGGAGGGGAAAGTGAGAGGCTGATGGCCAAGCGCAACTCCCAGGAAGCCTGAACCTGTTCTGGATTTTCGCCTTTGTGCACAGACTGTTCACCCTGTTGATGGCAACACTACTCCCACACATTGCATGGGGAGTACAAGTTGGAACAATGTGTCAGACAACTGTGGCCCCGATACTGGGGATCCTGTCTACCTGGACTTTCTATTCATCTAGGAACTTGGGATTGCAAGATTCATGTACAGCACAATCCATCCTATGCACTATTATCACAGATGTATCACAATAAACACAATAATACACCATACTTGCCTCTGTCGTGATTCCAACGTGGGTACTGTTATGGGGATGATGAACAACAAAATTACACTGTGTATGCGAACTGCAACAGCAAGGACAACACAGGCATGTGAGTACAGGCAACGTGACACATATGAGGGAGACACACCACCAGGGCTACACAACACATACACACCTAGGCCATCTGACTCATTGCCTACACTGATGTTGCCAGGGAAGACGGTGCAATGCACAGACACCACACCCATTCCCAGTTGTAGTCAAGTAGCCCACAGGTGCAGTAAGCAAATGGCAGTCAAATGTGTGACCACAGACAACGCACATCACTAAGTGAAGCACAGGTTTATTACACAGTAGCAACATGCCGTAACCACTACAGATGCAAGGTAACCCCACCTGGTAGCGGGCACACAGTCAACAACTGTAGACAGAAGGAAGTCCATGGGTGTGGCGCACATCACCTGTAGGGACACAACAGCTACCAGCCTGGATGTGCAATCACGTTGTCGGTGGACACAGTTGACCAAACGAATCTGAAAGTACCCTGTGAAGGACAGAAATGACACACAGTCAAAAGCAATGGAGTACAGGACAGAACAGCAAAACTCATGCACAATACATGTTACAAGATACCCACCCAGAACCAAGTTAGCATGTCAACACTGTTGGGGAGTACAGCCCACCTGTCACCACACATCGCAACACACATCCAGTCAAGTAGCCCATGGACACACTCCAACAGCACCAGAGCACCACCCACACATCATGCCAACTCACATCATTGACATGACACCTCAGGATACTCACATTCAGCTAAAGAAGTTGGTGATGAGCTGTGTGCGGACATCACCATCACCATCATCATCATCATCGTCACTGGCATCGTGTTCCAGGCCAGGATCCTCCACAGGTGGCGGATGTTGGTCATCGTCATCCTGGATGAGAGGCAACTCCTTCCGCACTGCCAGGTTGTGGAGCATGCAGCAGACGATGATAATCTTGCACACTTTCGCAGGGGCATATGGGAGGGACCCTCCGGTCTTGTCCAGGCAGCGGAAGCGGCTCTTCAGGAGACCAAAGGTCCGCTCAATCACTCTCCTGGTCCGACCATGTGCCTCATTGTAGCGCATCTGGGCAGGTGTCACAGGGTTCCTGAGGGGTGTCAGCAACCACGGCATGTTGGGGTATCCCGAGTCACCTACGGACAGACAAGTGCACATCAGCTGACTTGGAAAAGTGGGCGGAATACTACAGATCAGATCACACACAATGGCACAAAGTCAGTACACACCGACAAGCCAGGCACGCTGGTTCTGCATCTGTGCCATCAACCTGGGGATGCGACTACTCCTCATCACAAAGGCATCGTGTGCTGAACCAGGGAAACGGGCACACACGTGTGTGATGGTCATGTCTGCAAGACACACCACCAGTGCATTGACCGAGTGGTAGTGCTTGCGGTTCCTGTAGGCCTGCTCCTGGGCCTGTGGTGGTACCAAAGCCACATGTGTCCCATCAATGGAGCCAATGACATGCGGCATCCTCCCCAGGGCATAAAAGTCACTCTTCACGTCAGTGAGTCGTCGCAGTCTAGGGAAATAGATGTACCGGTTCAGGAAGAGCAACATTGCCGCCAAGAAATCGCGGAGCACACGGCTGAACATGGTCTGTGACATCCCACCAGCAGACGCCACAGTATGTTGGAAGGTACCGGTGGCAAAGAAGTGTAGGGCTGCCATCACCTTCACCTTGGGGGTCAGCGCTGTAGGATACGGCCGGCCAGGCTGCAAATGTGGGGACAACTGCACTGCAAAATCCTCAATCAGCTGCCTGGTGAAGCGGTACCGTCGGATGCTGTCCCGTTCCACCATCGTTGCCAGGTCTGGGAATGGCCGATGGACAGCAGGAGCCCTGCAGTGCAGAGGAGAAGTAAGCAAGATCGTCAGTCACCCCACATATGCGGCATTGAACACACTCAAGATCCCAACATACATCATCATGAGGCACAACTACATGAAGTGTGCAGTACCGGAACGACATGTATGGTACATACATGGCCAACATCTGTCAACACGGTCCTACAGGTGGCATCAATTTGTCCCAGGTTGGCCCATTGGATATCATGATGCTGTGTCACAGTCACCCCCCAGTGACATGTGAGGACAGATGTGCCCCAGGCACCACAGCTCAACGACAGGCACATTCCCAGGGACCCTGTAATGCCACATGGACACTGGCATCACCTGGAGTATCATGTGTACACCACAACAAAACAAACATGACCCCCACAGGTAGTGGCCACACTTGCCATGGCAGGAGAGCCATGGACGTCTGTGACACACACGCACAACATCAGAGTCCATGCACACACAACGTGGATGTGGAGACTGTCTCCCATTGTGCACATGAAATCAGAGACATTGTAAACACTACATGCACAAAGACTGTGGAGGGCCATCACTATTGTGCCACTGGGACACCCTGGCTCAAACATACCGTCCCACATGGGACTCACGGGGTATGTGACATGACATACACAAACACCACTGTGAAATGTGACCATGGCACATGCACAGATATGAACAGTTGCACATCACAGTGGTCACGTACACGTAACACCCAGGATCCTGTCCCCATTAACACGTGCACAGCCTGGGGGTGGCTGCCCACAGGTGACACCCACAGGACAACATGTACACCAACATACACACAATAGGAAATGCAGCCTTACATGCCTTATGATAAGGTTTGGACAGGCTGTCGTGATGTAGGTGTGCCCCTCACTCCCTGGGAGCTATCTGTGGCTGGCATATGTCCATCTGAGACAGGCATGCTGACATATGCCAGTCACATGTACAGTGATGCGTTGAACAGCAATGGACCGATCGGTGCCTCCGGCCGGCCCATTGCTTTCAATGTGTGCTGGGTACGCGTTGTACCCCTGTGCGCGTTGTACTGCAATGGACCGATCGGTGCCTCCGGCCGGCCCATTGCTTTCAATGTGTGCGGGTACGCGTTGTACCCCTGTGCGCGTTGTACTGCAATGGACCGATCGGTGCCTCCGGCCGGCCCATTGCATTCAATGTGTGCGGGTACGCGTTGTACCCCTGTGCGCGTTGTACTGCAATGGACCGATCGGTGCCTCCGGCCGGCCCATTGCATTCAATGTGTGCGGGTACGCGTTGTACCCCTGTGCGCGTTGTACTGCAATGGACCGATCGGTGCCTCCGGCCGGCCCATTGCATTCAATGTGTGCGGGTACGCGTTGTACCCCTGTGCGCGTTGTACTGCAATGGACCGATCGGTGCCTCCGGCCGGCCCATTGCATTCAATGTGTGCGGGTACGCGTTGTACCCCTGTGCGCGTTGTACTGCAATGGACCGATCGGTGCCTCCGGCCGGCCCATTGCTTTCAATGTGTGCGGGTACGCGTTGTACCCCTGTGCGCGTTGTACCTCAATGGACCGATCGGTGCGCACCCATTGACAATGGGCTTGCCTGGCAACGGACGCGTTTTCGAATATTCGAACGAGTCGGTTGCTGGAAAATCAGTTGGTCACCCACAACAATGTTGCAAAATCATGTATGTCATGAAGTTGAAATTTTGAAGGATGCTGTGGGCGTGTTTTGGTGCTGCTATTCCATGGATTGGCCAGATTCAGAAGATGCAAACGACTTGGACCTATCACTTTGGACACAAGGGACAGTATCTGCCTCTCCAGCACATATATATTGCTGCATGTTCCCCTGAGAGCCCACTTGCCTGCACTACATGCTCCAGGACGACATCTGCCACTGCACTGCTGCTGTCTCTGCCCCTCTGGACCCTGCAATGGCACGTACTGTGGAGAGAGCCCCAGCCTTCAGCCTTGAAGAGAACCAGGCCCTGCTGGACAGCCTACTTCCACAGTACAGCAAGCTGTATGGGACACCAGGGGAGCAGGTGAGTGTTCTGTGCACTGCCTTTCTGAATGTGCATTTTGTCTGACTAGCAAGGCTGAGAGTCAGCACACCACTGGCTAGCAGGCTCACTGAGTAGTTGTCACCCCCCATAGTGTGTAGTGACTTGCACTGGACAGGTATGGTGCAGTGACAGTGCTTCTGAACAGGGTTTTACTCCCCATGCTATGATACCATGTAGTGACTTCTGGAAAACTGTCCATGGGCAGCCGTGCACTGCCTGGGTACACCATGTGCCCCTGTGATTGCGACATGTATATGCAACTGTGTCATGCACGGATATGTTGCATGTGTAGTAATGGCCTTATCACTTTGTCATCCTGACAGGCTTCTGCCCATCGGAAGCATGAGATATGGAAGGACATCGTCCGGGCTGTCCGGTCCGTGGGGGTCTACAAGCGCCGGATCCGCAACTGCCAAAAGAGGTGGCAGGACCTTCGGGGCTGGACCCGGAGGATTGCACGGGTCCAGCTGAAGCTGTCGCCTCCTCGCAGGAGGGGCGGAACACGGACCCTGACCCCCACATGCTCAGGATCCTGGCGGTGGTCTTTCCAGACCTGGATGGGCAGCTGAAGGCCAGAGAGCAGCAAGGAGGGGGTGAGTCAAAGACTGCACTGTGTACTCTGTCTAACATGTTATGTGCCCTCCTCGGGCCAGGTTGAACTGCCACAGTACAGCAGTCATGTTGTCCAGGAGCCATGTCCCTCTATTGTGCACTGCCCACTCCTCATCTGATACCCAGGTGTGGCCCTTACATGCAGGGAATTCTGTCACTTAGGACTGTGTCCTTGCAGTTTGCTTGACTCAAGGTGGGAGACAGCATCTGTTTCCCTGACTCTGTGGTGGGCATCATGGGTGGGTCCATTGCTTACACAATGCCTGTATTCTGACATGTATTCAGCGTGTTACTTTGATCTGTGGTCCAATTGCTGAGCTGATCCACCACATGTGGCTGGGGTACCTGGCACACACCCATGCTAGCGGGTGGGAACAATGTTTGGGCCCCAGGAGTATGTATATGACGTGTGTCACACATACTTAGCCAGCTGCCTACAGTCCAGGGCTCATCCCTCATTCATGTGGGGCTGGACAGTCATGCCTACTCCAGGCCATACAATACACTCTGTACTCCCACTCCCGTGTATCAGAGGACACATTGTGCACAGTGATTTGACCCCTCAGGTGTCTGCCTCTGTGTCAGTGTGCTGTGGATTAGTCGCCAGGACTGCTGTGGAGTTTCTTGGTAGGGGCTCAGCATGCCACTGGAGATGTGACCATAGGAGACGATACTTGTGTGACACATAGGTGTCTGATCAGCTGCCCATGCAGACTGGGGCATGTAAATGTGAAGTTCAGGCAGCTGTTCCCCATGCACAGCAGAGTGTGAGGGGCTCAGGTTCAGAGGGTAGTGTCACAGGTCTCCCATATGTCCAATAGGTATGACCTGGACAGATGAGGGTTAAGAGGATGTGTTGTGGGGGGGATGTACATGTGCACTTGTGCAGCTCCAGGACTTGCATTCCCCATGACCTACTATTGTGACACAGTGCAGAGTGTTGTTGTCTGGCTGCAAAGTCATACATCACTGAGACAGTGATGTATGACTTTGCAGTCATGCCTCCGCCATGGCATGTGTCTACTGATTGGTGATCCTGCAGGGGAGTGACATGTGCTACATGCACACCATAGTGGCGCTGGCTATCAGGACATGGGTGCATCATGGTGTCTGTCGCTGGAATGCATCACATGCATTTCCTATTTGACTCTGGGCATCCCTTACATCCGTAAACCTGTACTGACTCAGTGGCAAGAGCTGTGATGTGTCCACACCGTGTCCTCTGCACTGTCCAACTACTGTGTACTTGGTGCATGTGTCAACACTGGGGTGTTGCAATCCAACAGACACCAGACAGATGGGTGCAAGGCCATGTGGGATGTGAGTGCCATGCTTGGCATCAGACTGACAATTGACTTCTCCTGTTCAATTAGGGCACTTTTAGCAATGTACAACTAATGATGCCAGGGCTTGCTCTGTAATGTGCTGTGCTCACAGTGGTGTGTGCGTTTGGTGCAGGTGACTGATGTCTGTCTGTTTCCCCATTGTTTGCAGATACATCCACGGCCACGGAAGGGGACAGCTCCACGGACCAGGAGGAGCCGGAGAGCCAGACTGGGTCAGCAGCCGAGGAGTGGTCGGAGGGACCCAGTGGCACGGAGGGCGAGGGGAGCCACACCGAGGAGTCCTCAGCAGCATCCACCTCAGCTGAGGACCAGAGCAACTCGGAGGATGACTCCCTTGTGGAGGCGGGTGTCAGCAGCCACCACACCCCAGCTAGTGTTGCTGTCCCCGCCACCACCAGCACCACCACCGCCCTCCCATCGGCTCCCATTCCCCAGGTCCGTGGAGGCTCCCATGTCCGGGAGCGTGTCTCCTTTGGGCCAGGCACCGCACCCCCTGCCCCTGTGTCCCCTGCTGCCCTGAGTGAGGAGTCTGTGTACCTCCTTCGCCAGCTCCATGTAGGGCAGACAGCCATGCTGAGTGTCCTCCATGCGCACACCGCGCTGTTGACTCAGCTGGTGTCGTTCATGGAGGGCATCTCATCGGGCATGTCTGACCTACAGAGGGGCAATAGGTCCATGGACTCCTCCCTGACGGCAGCAGTGTCCCTCCTCAAACGGTCCCTCACCCCTCCTGCCTCTGCTCCATCCACACTCCCCAGCACCTTACCCATCCCAGGCACACACACACCTGGCACAGGCACACACCAGCACACACACATCCAGCACACTGACACACACGCCAATGACAAAACGCACACGCACGCACATTCAGGGGACTGAAGCCAGACTCACAGGGGATGGGGCCCTGGAACACACACACGCATCCACATGCACTGCGCAGTCCTCAGTTCCCTCTCCCTCCAAAGCACCCTCCCTTGCCTCACCTGCAACCCCAAAGTCACAGCAGCTCTTCCTCTGTGACCTCGGCCTCTTCCCCACCGATGAAGCTGCTCCAGCATCCCGGGGAAGAGGAAGCCCACCCACACGGAGCAGAGTGCCCTCGCCCCCGGACACCCTCCCCAGGCGCAGACGGACTGAGGCCCCCACCCGCAAGTCCCCCGGAGTGCTAAGAGCAAGACCCCGCCACCGCCCTGCAGCTCAGGCACAAGGTCTCCGTCCTCCATCCCTCAGGCCCCCACTGCACAGGTGCCCCCACCACACCCTGCCCCAGGTTCCCCCACCCACAGATATACCATCCCCAAGATGCTCCGGCCTTCTCCCCCTGCCACTTGCTCTCCCAGCACCACACCCCCCGCTGCGCTTGTCTGTGCCACTGATGTGGTGAGGGTGTCCTCCCCTCTGTCCAACCCACCTTGCCTGTTCCCCATTCTCCTCCCCTGGAGGTAGGCACTGCAGTGGAGTCCACTACCGCCCTGTCTGACTTGGGCACTGCAGTGGCGGACCTGTCCACCCCATCTGCAGGGTCCACTGCAGTTGTGCCGGCACCCACGACATCTGTGTCATGCCCCCAGTTGTGCCGGCACACACCATGTCAGACACCTCCACTGCAGTTGTCAGTGGCTCTCCAGCACCCACCACCCTTCCCTGACTCCCCCTGGTGAGCCCTGATCCTGTCCCTGCGGTGCCTGGCCTGCCCCCCGGTTGCCCCTCCTAGTGGATTGTCCCTGGTATTGTGCAGGCATGCGTAGGGTGACATCTGCCAGTGTCACCCTGTTTGAACTTTGACAATGGACTGGCCATTGGCCTTTGCTCTAATTTCTTCTGGACGTCGTTATCAAACAACACATATGCTGAATAAAGCAACTTTCTTTTCTCTAGTGCTCATGCTTCAGATGTACATGTTGTTGGTGCAGCTAACCATGCCCTTGCTGCAGTGATGGTGATATCTGGTCTCATGATTATGAAGTGTTACTGTGCAGGAACCCATGTGGTCCAGGGGGAATGTGTCCTATCATGTGGTGTATCCATGTCATCAATAGCAGCATCTGAGGGTGTCATGTGTTCAGTATTTGGCAATGGGTTTCCTACTTACATTGGCAATTTCATATCTGTGGCTTCCACCCCTGCACATCTGTTGTGCCTGCCATCGTTGCATTTGTCTACTTCCCTGACCGTGTTGCCATCTCCAGTGGACATGCAGGTTTGGGCATCAATGGGGAGGGACTCATCCGTGTAGTCAGTGCAACATTGCCATACAAGTGTGTTGGATCTGTGCTGATGATTCCGTTGGCACATCCATGACCAGGCTGATGTGATGGGAGCCCTCATTTGGTGCTAATTGTTGATTGTGTGACCAAGTGCTCAGCTGACATGATGGGGCCCTACTGAGGCAACATATGGCACAGCTTTCCTCACACAGGAGTGGAGTCCCCTCATGGCAGTGTGTACACGTGTGACATTGCCTGCGCCCAAGGTGTGTGTTGTATGTGCATGTCTGTGTGTTCACTTCCATTCATCTGCGCATGCTGTGATCCCTAGTGTTGTACCTGTTTGTGATGCTTGCTGACTTGAGCTATGTTCCCCCAAAGTCTTCTCCCTGTGTTCTCTGTGATGTGGGTGCATGGCACATTACTGGTCATCAGGGTGTCACCCATAGGTGTGTTTGCTGTCAGGGCAGAGTTTGTGTGCAGACGCAGATGGGTCACAGTCAGGTTTCCCTTTGGCACTTGTTGTTTGCCCTGTCATGTGATTTCCAGTTTGTGTTATCTTTCAGTGATTGTGACACGTTGTGTGTGTGACTGCTGGCACTCCTCAGGGTCAGGGCTGCAATGTTGGTTGTTGTCTATGTGTGTTCTTTGTGGGTGACCTTGGCTTCTTCATTGGTGTGTGACTGTGGCTGGGATCCCATTGGTCGGTGTGGTATTGCCGTCATGTCCATGTACAGCGTAGTGTGCAGTGTGTCAGACATTCAGGAGTCTTGTTGAGTGTCCATGTGTGATGTGTTTCTACACCTTGGTTCCCACCCACCACCCTGGAATAGTCATGGGTGCATGTGCAATGTCACCAGTGCATGTGTACTTCACTGCTGCACATTGTTGGAGGTCGAGGGGTGTGGTCTTGAGTGTGTGCAGATGAGAGTTGTTGCCCGGCTAGGCCCCTGCCTCCATGTTGGCCTTGGCTTACTGGCCATGCTGATTGATTTGTGCTTGTGTAGGTGTGATGGTAGTTTGTTGCTCAGGACACCTGACTGTGGTTCACAGTGTGATCGACATTTAGCTTTGTCATCACAGTGGTATTTTTATTCAGCCCAGGGTCACCACATTGTGGGGGCCCTGGGGGTGGTGCTGTGGTGTGTCTGTGACTTGCTGTGTCAGTTGTTGTTCCTACGTGCCTGTGTGACATGTGTGTTTTGTGCTCCCTCTCACCTGTCAATGCCTGCTTGCCTACATAGAGGATTTGGATCCATGAGTTACCTTAGTGTGGCAGTGTATGCACATCTGTATGATTGGTATTCAGCTCTCCTCATGTGTTGTGTTGTTGCCTGGGGACACTGGCACCCCCACCCCTCACCTGCTGTGTATGATGACAGTGTTGGTCTGCCTGTTTGTGTTTGTGCATCTGCACCACTGCATTGGCATATCTTGGGTGTGCCATTGGCTGTATGTTGTTTGGTGTGTTTCCCCTGCTGTCCCTGGGACTCCTAGGTCATCGGTCAGCACAGTGATCATGGTTTGTGTGTCCCATTGCTGCCATGGTATGGTATCTGTTCACCTCACATCTGCTGTCTCCACAGGGTATCTGCATTTGTGTGCCCATTGGTGCAAATATGTGGTTCTGCATTCTGATGGTCACTTCTGTCATTGTGTCATTGATGACTGTTGACGGTCTCAGCCCCCATGGGTGTTGTTTGTCTGCACATGGCCAAAGGAATGTTTCATTTGCACTGCAGTATTTGGCTCCCCCAATTTATGTTGCAATGGGACACATACACTACTTTGCCACAGATGAGTTTTTGGTTCTGTGACCAGGAATGATCCATGCAGTTTGGCAGTTGCAGCTCTTTCTTTGTCAACAATTACCTTTTGGTCACTGTGATGATGAGGGTGTAGACCCCATTGCCACAATGGTCAAAATGTGCTTCAGCTATGGACCCCACACTTACCTTTTGGTCACTGTGATGATGGGGGTTTAGACCCCATTGCCACAATGGTCAAAATGTGCTTCAGCTATGGACCCCACACTTGCCTTTTGGTCACTGTGATGATGGGGGTTTAGACCCCATTGCCACAATGGTCAAAATGTGCTTCAGCTATGGACCCCACACTTACCTTTTGGTCACTGTGATGATGGGGGTTTAGGCCCCATTGCCACAATGGTCATGGGCTGCTTGCATTGTGGGTGCCACACACATATATGTGTGGCACATGTGCTAGGGGTCACATTGTATGTTCAAAGTCATGTTCGGTGTTGTAGGCATTTGACACAGCCTGCTCACACGCTTGTCATGGTGGTGGGGGGATGTCTTAATCTTGCATTCCCTAGGTTGTGGTGTGCTTGTTGTGTCATGCATTGTCCATCCTATGAGTGGGGGTGGTAGTAGTGGTAGGCATCCAGCCCCCCTGGCTAAGGGTGGTAGTAGTGGTAGGCTTCCTGCCCCCCTGGCTAAGGGTGGTAGTAGTGGTGGGCATCCTGCCCCCCCTGGGTGAGGGTGGTAGTAGTGGTGGGCATCCTGCCCCCCGTGGGTGAGGGTGGTAGTAGTGGTAGGCATCCTGCCCCCCTGGCTAAGGGTGGTAGTAGTGGTAGGCATCCTGCCCCCCTGGCTAAGGGTGGTAGTAGTGGTGGGCATCCTGCCCCCCCTGGGTGAGGGTGGTAGTAGTGGTGGGCATCCTGCCCCCCTGGCTAAGGGTGGTAGTAGTGGTAGGCATCCTGCCCCCCGTGGGTGAGGGTGGTAGTAGTGGTAGGCATCCAGCCCCCCTGGCTAAGGGTGGTAGTAGTGGTAGGCATCCTGCCCCCCCTGGGTGAGGGTGGTAGTAGTGGTGGGCATCCTGCCCCCCTGGGTGAGGGTGGTAGTAGTGGTAGGCATCCAGCCCCCTGGGTGAGGGTGGTAGTAGTGGTGGGCATCCTGCCCCCCCTGGGTGCGGGTGGTAGTAGTGGTGGGCATCCTGCCCCCCTGGCTAAGGGTGGTAGTAGTGGTTGGCATCCTGCCCCCCTGGCTAAGGGTGGTAGTAGTGGTAGGCATCCTGCCCCCCTGGCTAAGGGTGGTAGTAGTGGTAGGCATCCTGCCCCCCTGGGTGAGGGTGGTAGTAGTGGTAGGCATCCTGCCCCCCTGGCTAAGGGTGGTAGTAGTGGTAGGCATCCAGCCCCCCTGGCTAAGGGTGGTAGTAGTGGTGGGCATCCTGCCCCCTGGGTGAGGGTGGTAGTAGTGGTAGGCATCCAGCCCCCCTGGCTAAGGGTGGTAGTAGTGGTGGGCATCCTGCCCCCTGGCTGAGGGTGGTAGTAGTGGTAGGCATCCTGCCCCCTGGCTAAGGGTGGTAGTAGTGGTGGGCATCCTGCCCCCCTGGGTGAGGGTGGTAGTAGTGG
>CAWUFW010031056.1:0-16141 GCA_963921515.1 Calotriton arnoldi
AAAAAAAAAAAAGGGGAGGGCAGGGAGGGAGTGGATCTCAGTGCCAGTAAGATAGCCTTCCGGGGGTCCAGAGCGTCACTCTTGGAGCAGAAGCTGTCATAGATCCCCTCTACCTTGTTGATAAAATAGGTTGCCAATACCTCACATTGGGCATTGGATGTTATGGTGTTTTCGGGTGATAGAGGGGATTTCACCATATACTTTAGCAAAGAGAAAATCGTTTTCGAGGGGTTATTGCTGGTCTTGATTTATTGGCAAAGTAGGCGGCGCGGAATTTCCGTATCAGTTTATGATAAGCTTTAATGGCCATTTTGTATTCAAGTTTAGCAGTGGGACTATATGAGCATCTCCGAGTGCGTTCTAACACTTTGCAGTTCTTCCTAGCTGTGGTGAGTGAGTAATCAAACCAGACATTGGCCCGGGCTTTCTTGGGATGAGTCCATTTGGCCGGGGCACATTTGTCTAGAGTCACTCCCTGAATTGGTCATTTGCTGTCTCGATGTTAGTAGGCAATGCCGGCTGTATGATGCAGAGAGTGTCTCGGAAAGTAGAGTGATCTAAGTTATGCAAGGGGCGTTTATATATAGGATTGCGAAGGGCCTGGGGTTTGGTGCCTGCTGAATGTAGCGAGAAAAGGACTAGATTGTGGTCAGTCCATGTCATGGGTAGGGGTAGCAAGACCTCAAGAAGCGGCTTATTGGAAAAAACAGGGTCAAGGAGGTGGCCAGCCTTGTGTGTGGGCCCTGGAACTAGTTGAGACAGTTGGCAGGCTGCCATATCACCTAGGAAGTTGCGCATTTCAGGGTCATTATGGGACTCTAGGTGGAGATTCAGATCTCCAATAAAAGTGAAGTTGGCTGATTTAAGAGCTAGAGCATCGGCAGTATTGACTACTGCTTCTCTGAAAGGTTTAGACGGCACTGGGGGACGGTAGATAAGTAGTCCAGAGAACGTGAAGTTATCA
This sequence comes from Calotriton arnoldi, assembly GCA_963921515.1. Classification (NCBI taxonomy): domain Eukaryota; kingdom Metazoa; phylum Chordata; class Amphibia; order Caudata; family Salamandridae; genus Calotriton; species Calotriton arnoldi. The sequence continues at coordinate 965 of CAWUFW010031056.1, forward strand.
GTTAAACCATTTTAAAAATAGCGCTTTCGCAGTCCTGAATGGTTTCCTGGATAAAGCTACTTGTATAAATAGCTTTATAAATCACTGCGATACCCCCGCCTCTCCCGGACCCTCTATTCACATTTCTCATGGCATAACCTGGAGGTATAGCCAGGGCGGGGATAACTCTATCAAGTACTTACCTCAGAAAAGGTGCTGGACAGTGACGAGGGGCACAATAAGTATTCTTATTCTGTCAAGTTCTTACCTTTTTTTTTCCTTAGGAGATAGAAACAAAGAAAAAAATATCTGCTTACCAAACTATTTCTCCAATCAAAAAAAGAAATAGTGCAAAATCAATGAGCACTACTTATAGAAAATCACAAAGACAAAAGTAAGAAATACAAAACCAATAGGAAACGTCAAGAATTCGAAAAGCCATAAAAGGCAGAAAATATTTCACCATTTTCTTTCTAACCTTAGGGCCTAATTACGACTCAGCCGACACAGCACCACAAAAGCCATGCAAGGACCGCCTGCCATATTACGAGTTGAACTCGTGTAAGGCGGACGGTCAATTTGCCTTTCCCACAGCGGTGCCTGGAAAACAGGCACCAAAACGGGAACAGCAAAAACAGTTCCAGCACGGCATGGACGATGACGTCCATGCCATGCTGGAACTTTGGGAGAATAAAGACAGGGGAGCACATGTTGTGCCCCTCTGAATGTATCCCCATGGCCAGGTGGCCCTGTAGGGCCCCCTTTGTTCCTGTACCACCAGCCTTTTCATGGCGGTGCTCCCGCCATGTAAGGGCTGGCGGTGCAGGAACTCGTAATATGCTCAGCGGGACTGTGCCAGTCCCGCTGAGAATATTGCATTGTGGCGCAGCTCTGCCACCAACAGGGAACAACTGTTTCCTGGTGCATCTGGTGATCCTCTGCCGCAACGACTTTTAAAGGCGTAATTGGGCGGATGGATCACCACCAGCGTGAGTGCAGTGGTCTGACTACCACAGCACTCATAATCAGGCCCTTGGATACTCATCAAAGCACCAAGAACAACAGTAGGCCTGAAAACCTCTTCCAAACCAAGAAAATTCTGCCGACCAATTCTCTTACAAGTAAAGAACAAGAAATAAATCACTAGGTAATTCTTTTTTACATTTGTAGAAAAATTAACAATAATCAATCAATCAATCAATCACGGCATTTATAGAGCGCGCTACTCACCCGGGAGGGTCTCAAGGCGCTGGGGGAGGGGGTAAGTTACTGCTCGAACAGCCAGGTCTTGAGCTGCTTCCTGAAGGCGAGATGGTCCTGGGTTCGCCGAAGGTGAGTGGGGAGGGAGTTCCAGGTCTTGGCCGCCAGGTAGGAGAAGGATCTTCCTCCGGCGGTGGTTCTGCGGATGCGTGGTACGGTGGCGAGGGCGTGGCTGGTTGATCGTAGCTGGCGTGTGGGCGTGTAGAAGGACATGCGGTCGTTGAGGTACTTTGGGCCCAGGTCGTGGAGGGCCTTGTGTGCGTGGGTGAGGAGTCTGAACGTGATTCTCTTGCTGACGGGGAGCCAGTGCAGGTCTTTCAGGTGTACGGTGATGTGGCTGTGTCGGGGGATGTCCAGGATGAGTCGTGCGGAGGCGTTCTGGATGCGCTGGAGTCTCTTTTGAAGTTTGGCTGTGGTTCCGGCGTAGAGGGTGTTCCCATAGTCCAGTCGGCTGGTGACGAGTGCCTGGGTGACGGTCTTCCTGGTTTCAGTGGGGATCCATCTGAAGATCTTGCGGAGCATGCGCAGGGTGTTGAAGCATGAAGATGAGACGGCGTTGACTTGTTTGGTCATTGATAGGGAGGAGTCCAGGATGAAGCCCAGGTTGCGTGCGTGGTCCGTTGGCTTGGGTGCGGTGCCCAGGGCCGGGGGCCACCAGGAGTCGTCCCAGGCGGAGGGTGATGAGCCCAGGATGAGGACTTCCGTCTTGTCTGAGTTCAGTTTAAGGCGGCTGTTCCTCATCCAGTCGGCGACGTCTCTCATCCCGTCGTGCAGGTTGGCTCTGGCGGTAGTGGGGTCGTTGGTGAGGGAGAGGATCAGCTGGGTGTCGTCGGCGTAGGAGATGATGTTGAGGTTGTGTCGGCGTGCGATGGCTGCGAGGGGGCTCATGTAGACGTTGAAGAGGGTCGGGCTGAGTGAGGATCCTTGTGGAACGCCGCAGATGACTTCGGTGGCTTCGGATCTGAACGGGGAGAGGCGGACTCTCTGGGTTCTTCCGGCGAGGAACGAGATGATCCATTCCAGTGCTTTCTCTCGGATTCCGATGTTGCTGAGGCGCTTCACTAGGGTGCGGTGGCAGACGGTGTCGAACGCCGCGGAGAGGTCCAGGAGGATGAGGGCAGCTGTTTCCCCGTTGTCGGTTAGGGTTCTGATGTCGTCGGTGGCTGCGATAAGGGCGGTCTCGGTGCTGTGGTTGGCCCGAAACCCGGACTGCGAGGGGTCGAGGGATCCATTCGTCTCGAGGAAGGCGGCAAGCTGTCTGTTGACGGTCTTCTCGATGACTTTGGCCGGAAACGGAAGGAGCGAGATGGGGCGGTAGTTCTTGAGGTCGGTGGGGTCCGCCGTTGGTTTCTTCAGGAGGGCGGTAAGCTCGGCGTGCTTCCAGCTCTCCGGGAAGGTGGCGGTGCGGAAGGAGGAGTTGATGATGTCCCGGAGATGGGGTGCGATGGTGGCGTCGGCTTTGTTGAAGACGTGGTGTGGGCAGGGGTCGGTTGGTGATCCGGAGTGGATGGAGTTCATCGTGCGGGTGGTGTCTTCGGTGTTGATCGGGGTCCAGTTGCAGAGGGTGGTGGTGGCGGGCATTGGTTCGGCGGTAGGGTGCGTTGTTTGTGCGTTGAAGCTGTTGTGTATGTCGGTGATCTTGCGGTGGAAGAACGCGGAGAGTGAGTTGCAGAGGTCTTGCGAGGGGGTGATGTCGTTGTTTCCGGCGCTGGGGTTGGAGAACTCTTTGACGATGCTGAAAAGTTCCTTGCTGTCATGGGCGTTGTTGTCCAGTCGTTCTTTGAGTGCCGACTTCTTGGTGGCACGGATCAGCTGGTGGTGTTTGCGGGTGGCGTGCTTGAGGGCGGTCCTGTTGTCTGTGGTCTGGTCGAGTCGCCAGGTTTTCTCGAGAGTGCGGCAGTTCTTCTTGGATTCCTTGAGTTCGTTGGTGAACCAAGGGGTTTTCTTGCTTCCGGGTCTGCTGGGAGGGTTTTTTAGTGGTGCGAGGTCGTCGGCGCAGGCGGTCAGCCACTTGGCGAGGTTGCTGGCTGCTTCGTTTGGGTCCGTTGTGTCGGTGGGTGTGTTCTGGCTGAGGGAGGCGGTGAGCTGCTCGGCGGTGATCTTGCTCCAGCTCCGGCGGGGAGCCTGTTGCGGGTGGTGGTGGGTCGCAGTCTTTCTGAAGCTGAAGTGGACGCAGCTGTGGTCGGTCCAGTGGAGTCCGGTGGCGTGGCTGAAGGAGATGTGCTTGCTGGACGAGAAGACGGGGTCAAGCGTGTGGCCGGCGTAGTGGGTGGGCGTGTTCACCAGTTGCTTGAGTCCGAGGTTGGCGAGGTTGTCCAGCAGGGCGGTGGTGTTTCTGTCGTTGTTGTTCTCCAGGTGGAAGTTGAGGTCCCCTAGGAGGATGTAGTCGGCGGAGGGCATGGCGTGCGGGCTGATGAAGTCTGCGATGTCTTCGCTGAATAGTGTGCGTGGTCCCGGGGGTCTGTAGATGAGGGTGCCTCGGAGGGTGGTCTTGGGGTCCGTGTGTATCTGGAAGTGTAGGTGTTCGGCGGCGGTGAAGGTCTCGTCGGAGTTAGTCGAGATGCGGATGGTGTTCTTGTGTACGATGGCGATGCCTCCTCCCGTCTGGTTGACGCGGTCCTTCCGGGTGATCTTGTATCCATCCGGGATGGCTATGGCGATGTCAGGCGCTGAGGAGGCGTTCATCCAGGTTTCGGTGAGGAAGGCGATGTCCGGTGCTGTTGCGTCGAGCAGGTCCCAGAGTTCCACGGCGTGCCTGTGGACGGAGCGGGTGTTCAGCAGGATGCATTTCAGGTGGTTGCTGCTGTTGCTCGACTTGGCGGTGGTGGTGCACGTCAGGGGGCAGGTGAATCGGCAGGTTTGGCAGGTGAAGGGTCCGTGGGTGCGTCTCGGTGAGGCTCGGTAGCAGGCAGGGTTCCGGCCGGCATTGAGTGCGGTGAGTGTGGCGGCGTCGTAGGTCCGTCGAGTGGTGTTGCATCGGTGGGATCCAGGGGTTCTGGCGCTGGGCGCGGTCCAGTCGCGGACGGGCGCAGACGGGCTTGCCTTAGGCGCGCCTTCGGCGCGCCAGCGGCGCGCCCGCTGCGCACGTCCGCTGCGCGGCGTGCAGCGGCCGCCATTTATGGGGAGGTGGGAGGGAGGAGCAGCGAATGGGCAGTCAGGGGGCGGGGCCGCAGGGACGCAGCGGCGGGAATGGCGATAGGCAGCGAGGGGCACAGAAGGAAAACGGGGGGAAAGCAGGCAAATCACGGGCACAACAACAGTGGGGCAGCGAGGGGCACAGAAGGAAAAACGGGGGGAAAGCAGGCAAATCACGGGCACAACAACAGTGGGGCAGCGAGGGGCACAGAAGGAAAACGGGGGGAAAGCAGGCAAATCACGGGCACAACAACAGTGGGGCAGCGAGGGGCACAGAAAGGAAAGGGGAGACAAGCAGACAAAACTGGCACCGGGGCCACAAGCGGAGGGCGATCTTACCTACAGGAGCAGCGGGCAGACAGCACAGGCGGAGCTGTGTGGTGGGGAGCGACCTACCTGGCAAGGTCAAGGGTCGCTCTCCTCACGTGCAGCGGCCGCCATTTATGGGGAGGTGGGAGGGAGGAGCAGCTGGGAGGCGGGAGGCAGGGGCAGCGAATGGGCAGTCAGGGGGCGGGGCCGCAGGGACGCAGCGGCGGGAATGGCGATAGGCAGCGAGGGGCACAGAAGGAAAAACGGGGGGGAGAGCAGGTAAATCACGGGCACAACAACAGTGGGGCAGCGAGGGGCACAGAAGGAAAAACGGGGGGAAAGCAGGCAAATCACGGGCACAACAACAGTGGGGCAGCGAGGGGCACAGAAGGAAAAACGGGGGGAAAGCAGGCAAATCACGGGCACAACAACAGTGGGGCAGCGAGGGGCACAGAAGGAAAAACGGGGGGAAAGCAGGCAAATCACGGGCACAACAACAGTGGGGCAGCGGGGGCACAGAAGGAAAAACGGGGGGAAAGCAGGCAAATCACGGGCACAACAACAGTGGGGCAGCGGGGGCACAGAAGGAAAAACGGGGGGAAAGCAGGCAAATCACGGGCACAACGACAGTGGGGCAGCGAGGGGCACAGAAGGAAAAACGGGGGGAAAGCAGGCAAATCACGGGCACAACAACAGTGGGGCAGCGAGGGGCACAGAAAGGAAAGGGGAGACAAGCAGACAAAACTGGCACCGGGGCCACAAGCGGAGGGCGATCTTACCTACAGGAGCAGCGGGCAGACAGCACAGGCGGAGCTGTGTGGTGGGGGAGCGACCTACCTGGCAAGGTCAAGGGTCGCTCTCCTCACCGTGCAGCGGCCGCCATTTATGGGGAGGTGGGAGGGAGGAGCAGCTGGGAGGCGGGAGGCAGGGGCAGCGAATGGGCAGTCAGGGGGCGGGGCCGCAGGGACGCAGCGGCGGGAATGGCGATAGGCAGCGAGGGGCACAGAAGGAAAAACGGGGGGGAGAGCAGGTAAATCACGGGCACAACAACAGTGGGGCAGCGAGGGGCACAGAAGGAAAAACGGGGGGAGAGCAGGCAAATCACGGGCACAACAACAGTGGGGCAGCGAGGGGCACAGAAGGAAAACGGGGGGAAAGCAGGCAAATCACGGGCACAACAACAGTGGGGCAGCGAGGGGCACAGAAGGAAAAACGGGGGGAAAGCAGGCAAATCACGGGCACAACAACAGTGGGGCAGCGAGGGGCACAGAAGGAAAAACGGGGGGAAAGCAGGCAAATCACGGGCACAACAACAGTGGGGCAGCGAGGGGCACAGAAGGAAAACGGGGGGGAAAGCAGGCAAATCACGGGCACAACGACAGTGGGGCAGCGAGGGGCACAGAAGGAAAAACGGGGGGAAAGCAGGCAAATCACGGGCACAACAACAGTGGGGCAGCGAGGGGCACAGAAGGAAAAACGGGGGGAAAGCAGGCAAATCACGGGCACAACAACAGTGGGGCAGCGAGGGGCACAGAAGGAAAAACGGGGGGAAAGCAGGCAAATCACGGGCACAACAACAGTGGGGCAGCGGGGGCACAGAAGGAAAACGGGGGGAAAGCAGGCAAATCACGGGCACAACGACAGTGGGGCAGCGAGGGGCACAGAAGGAAAAACGGGGGGAAAGCAGGCAAATCACGGGCACAACAACAGTGGGGCAGCGAGGGGCACAGAAGGAAAAACGGGGGGAAAGCAGGCAAATCACGGGCACAACAACAGTGGGGCAGCGAGGGGCACAGAAGGAAAAACGGGGGGAAAGCAGGCAAATCACGGGCACAACAACAGTGGGGCAGCGAGGGGCACAGAAGGAAAAACGGGGGGAAAGCAGGCAAATCACGGGCACAACAACAGTGGGGCAGCGAGGGGCACAGAAGGAAAAACGGGGGGAAAGCAGGCAAATCACGGGCACAACAACAGTGGGGCAGCGAGGGGCACAGAAGGAAAAACGGGGGGAAAGCAGGCAAATCACGGGCACAACAACAGTGGGGCAGCGAGGGGCACAGAAGGAAAAACGGGGGGAAAGCAGGCAAATCACGGGCACAACAACAGTGGGGCAGCGAGGGGCACAGAAAGGAAAGGGGAGACAAGCAGACAAAACTGGCACCGGGGCCACAAGCGGAGGGCGATCTTACCTACAGGAGCAGCGGGCAGACAGCACAGGCGGAGCTGTGTGGTGGGGAGCGACCTACCTGGCAAGGTCAAGGGTCGCTCTCCTCAGCCGTGCAGCGGCCGCCATTTATGGGGAGGTGGGAGGGAGGAGCAGCTGGGAGGCGGGAGGCAGGGGCAGCGAATGGGCAGTCAGGGGGCGGGGCCGCAGGGACGCAGCGGCGGGAATGGCGATAGGCAGCGAGGGGCACAGAAGGAAAAACGGGGGGAGAGCAGGTAAATCACGGGCACAACAACAGTGGGGCAGCGAGGGGCACAGAAGGAAAAACGGGGGGAAAGCAGGCAAATCACGGGCACAACAACAGTGGGGCAGCGAGGGGCACAGAAGGAAAAACGGGGGGAAAGCAGGCAAATCACGGGCACAACAACAGTGGGGCAGCGAGGGGCACAGAAGGAAAAACGGGGGGAAAGCAGGCAAATCACGGGCACAACAACAGTGGGGCAGCGAGGGGCACAGAAGGAAAACGGGGGGAAAGCAGGCAAATCACGGGCACAACAACAGTGGGGCAGCGAGGGGCACAGAAGGAAAACGGGGGGAAAGCAGGCAAATCACGGGCACAACGACAGTGGGGCAGCGAGGGGCACAGAAGGAAAAACGGGGGGAAAGCAGGCAAATCACGGGCACAACAACAGTGGGGCAGCGAGGGGCACAGAAAGGAAAGGGGAGACAAGCAGACAAAACTGGCACCGGGGCCACAAGCGGAGGGCGATCTTACCTACAGGAGCAGCGGGCAGACAGCACAGGCGGAGCTGTGTGGTGGGGGAGCGACCTACCTGGCAAGGTCAAGGGTCGCTCTCCTCACCGTGCAGCGGCCGCCATTTATGGGGAGGTGGGAGGGAGGAGCAGCTGGGAGGCGGGAGGCAGGGGCAGCGAATGGGCAGTCAGGGGGCGGGGCCGCAGGGACGCAGCGGCGGGAATGGCGATAGGCAGCGAGGGGCACAGAAGGAAAAACGGGGGGGAGAGCAGGTAAATCACGGGCACAACAACAGTGGGGCAGCGAGGGGCACAGAAGGAAAAACGGGGGGAGAGCAGGCAAATCACGGGCACAACAACAGTGGGGCAGCGAGGGGCACAGAAGGAAAAACGGGGGGAAAGCAGGCAAATCACGGGCACAACAACAGTGGGGCAGCGAGGGGCACAGAAGGAAAAACGGGGGGAAAGCAGGCAAATCACGGGCACAACAACAGTGGGGCAGCGAGGGGCACAGAAGGAAAACGGGGGGAAAGCAGGCAAATCACGGGCACAACAACAGTGGGGCAGCGGGGGCACAGAAGGAAAAACGGGGGGAAAGCAGGCAAATCACGGGCACAACGACAGTGGGGCAGCGAGGGGCACAGAAGGAAAAACGGGGGGAAAGCAGGCAAATCACGGGCACAACAACAGTGGGGCAGCGAGGGGCACAGAAGGAAAAACGGGGGGAAAGCAGGCAAATCACGGGCACAACAACAGTGGGGCAGCGAGGGGCACAGAAGGAAAAACGGGGGGGAAAGCAGGCAAATCACGGGCACAACAACAGTGGGGCAGCGGGGGCACAGAAGGAAAAACGGGGGGAAAGCAGGCAAATCACGGGCACAACGACAGTGGGGCAGCGAGGGGCACAGAAGGAAAAACGGGGGGAAAGCAGGCAAATCACGGGCACAACAACAGTGGGGCAGCGAGGGGCACAGAAGGAAAAACGGGGGGAAAGCAGGCAAATCACGGGCACAACAACAGTGGGGCAGCGAGGGGCACAGAAGGAAAACGGGGGGAAAGCAGGCAAATCACGGGCACAACAACAGTGGGGCAGCGGGGGCACAGAAGGAAAAACGGGGGGAAAGCAGGCAAATCACGGGCACAACAACAGTGGGGCAGCGAGGGGCACAGAAAGGAAAGGGGAGACAAGCAGACAAAACTGGCACCGGGGCCACAAGCGGAGGGCGATCTTACCTACAGGAGCAGCGGGCAGACAGCACAGGCGGAGCTGTGTGGTGGGGGAGCGACCTACCTGGCAAGGTCAAGGGTCGCTCTCCTCAGCGTGCAGCGGCCGCCATTTATGGGGAGGTGGGAGGGAGGAGCAGCTGGGAGGCGGGAGGCAGGGGCAGCGAATGGGCAGTCAGGGGGCGGGGCCGCAGGGACGCAGCGGCGGGAATGGCGATAGGCAGCGAGGGGCACAGAAGGAAAAACGGGGGGGAGAGCAGGTAAATCACGGGCACAACAACAGTGGGGCAGCGAGGGGCACAGAAGGAAAAACGGGGGGAAAGCAGGCAAATCACGGGCACAACAACAGTGGGGCAGCGAGGGGCACAGAAGGAAAAACGGGGGGAAAGCAGGCAAATCACGGGCACAACAACAGTGGGGCAGCGAGGGGCACAGAAGGAAAACGGGGGGAAAGCAGGCAAATCACGGGCACAACAACAGTGGGGCAGCGGGGGCACAGAAGGAAAACGGGGGGAAAGCAGGCAAATCACGGGCACAACAACAGTGGGGCAGCGGGGGCACAGAAGGAAAAACGGGGGGAAAGCAGGCAAATCACGGGCACAACGACAGTGGGGCAGCGAGGGGCACAGAAGGAAAAACGGGGGGAAAGCAGGCAAATCACGGGCACAACAACAGTGGGGCAGCGAGGGGCACAGAAGGAAAAACGGGGGGAAAGCAGGCAAATCACGGGCACAACAACAGTGGGGCAGCGAGGGGCACAGAAGGAAAAACGGGGGGAAAGCAGGCAAATCACGGGCACAACAACAGTGGGGCAGCGGGGGCACAGAAGGAAAAACGGGGGGAAAGCAGGCAAATCACGGGCACAACGACAGTGGGGCAGCGAGGGGCACAGAAGGAAAAACGGGGGGAAAGCAGGCAAATCACGGGCACAACAACAGTGGGGCAGCGAGGGGCACAGAAGGAAAAACGGGGGGAAAGCAGGCAAATCACGGGCACAACAACAGTGGGGCAGCGAGGGGCACAGAAGGAAAAACGGGGGGAAAGCAGGCAAATCACGGGCACAACAACAGTGGGGCAGCGAGGGGCACAGAAGGAAAAACGGGGGGAAAGCAGGCAAATCACGGGCACAACAACAGTGGGGCAGCGAGGGGCACAGAAGGAAAACGGGGGGAAAGCAGGCAAATCACGGGCACAACAACAGTGGGGCAGCGAGGGGCACAGAAGGAAAAACGGGGGGAAAGCAGGCAAATCACGGGCACAACAACAGTGGGGCAGCGAGGGGCACAGAAGGAAAAACGGGGGGAAAGCAGGCAAATCACGGGCACAACAACAGTGGGGCAGCGAGGGGCACAGAAAGGAAAGGGGAGACAAGCAGACAAAACTGGCACCGGGGCCACAAGCGGAGGGCGATCTTACCTACAGGAGCAGCGGGCAGACAGCACAGGCGGAGCTGTGTGGTGGGGGAGCGACCTACCTGGCAAGGTCAAGGGTCGCTCTCTCACGTGCAGCGGCCGCCATTTATGGGGAGGTGGGAGGGAGGAGCAGCTGGGAGGCGGGAGGCAGGGGCAGCGAATGGGCAGTCAGGGGGCGGGGCCGCAGGGGACGCAGCGGCGGGAATGGCGATAGGCAGCGAGGGGCACAGAAGGAAAAACGGGGGGGAGAGCAGGTAAATCACGGGCACAACAACAGTGGGGCAGCGAGGGGCACAGAAGGAAAACGGGGGGGAAAGCAGGCAAATCACGGGCACAACAACAGTGGGGCAGCGAGGGGCACAGAAGGAAAAACGGGGGGAAAGCAGGCAAATCACGGGCACAACAACAGTGGGGCAGCGAGGGGCACAGAAGGAAAAACGGGGGGAAAGCAGGCAAATCACGGGCACAACAACAGTGGGGCAGCGGGGGCACAGAAGGAAAAACGGGGGGAAAGCAGGCAAATCACGGGCACAACAACAGTGGGGCAGCGGGGGCACAGAAGGAAAAACGGGGGGAAAGCAGGCAAATCACGGGCACAACGACAGTGGGGCAGCGAGGGGCACAGAAGGAAAAACGGGGGGAAAGCAGGCAAATCACGGGCACAACAACAGTGGGGCAGCGAGGGGCACAGAAAGGAAAGGGGAGACAAGCAGACAAAACTGGCACCGGGGCCACAAGCGGAGGGCGATCTTACCTACAGGAGCAGCGGGCAGACAGCACAGGCGGAGCTGTGTGGTGGGGAGCGACCTACCTGGCAAGGTCAAGGGTCGCTCTCCTCACGTGCAGCGGCCGCCATTTATGGGGAGGTGGGAGGGAGGAGCAGCTGGGAGGCGGGAGGCAGGGGCAGCGAATGGGCAGTCAGGGGGCGGGGCCGCAGGGGACGCAGCGGCGGGAATGGCGATAGGCAGCGAGGGGCACAGAAGGAAAAACGGGGGGGAGAGCAGGTAAATCACGGGCACAACAACAGTGGGGCAGCGAGGGGCACAGAAGGAAAAACGGGGGGAGAGCAGGCAAATCACGGGCACAACAACAGTGGGGCAGCGAGGGGCACAGAAGGAAAAACGGGGGGAAAGCAGGCAAATCACGGGCACAACAACAGTGGGGCAGCGAGGGGCACAGAAGGAAAACGGGGGGAAAGCAGGCAAATCACGGGCACAACAACAGTGGGGCAGCGAGGGGCACAGAAGGAAAAACGGGGGGGAAAGCAGGCAAATCACGGGCACAACAACAGTGGGGCAGCGGGGGCACAGAAGGAAAAACGGGGGGAAAGCAGGCAAATCACGGGCACAACGACAGTGGGGCAGCGAGGGGCACAGAAGGAAAAACGGGGGGAAAGCAGGCAAATCACGGGCACAACAACAGTGGGGCAGCGAGGGGCACAGAAGGAAAAACGGGGGGAAAGCAGGCAAATCACGGGCACAACAACAGTGGGGCAGCGAGGGGCACAGAAGGAAAAACGGGGGGAAAGCAGGCAAATCACGGGCACAACAACAGTGGGGCAGCGGGGGCACAGAAGGAAAAACGGGGGGAAAGCAGGCAAATCACGGGCACAACGACAGTGGGGCAGCGAGGGGCACAGAAGGAAAAACGGGGGGAAAGCAGGCAAATCACGGGCACAACAACAGTGGGGCAGCGAGGGGCACAGAAGGAAAAACGGGGGGAAAGCAGGCAAATCACGGGCACAACAACAGTGGGGCAGCGAGGGGCACAGAAGGAAAAACGGGGGGAAAGCAGGCAAATCACGGGCACAACAACAGTGGGGCAGCGGGGGCACAGAAGGAAAACGGGGGGAAAGCAGGCAAATCACGGGCACAACAACAGTGGGGCAGCGAGGGGCACAGAAAGGAAAGGGGAGACAAGCAGACAAAACTGGCACCGGGGCCACAAGCGGAGGGCGATCTTACCTACAGGAGCAGCGGGCAGACAGCACAGGCGGAGCTGTGTGGTGGGGGAGCGACCTACCTGGCAAGGTCAAGGGTCCTAACTTTCATCTAACTAAAAACAAAACTAACAAATATATATTCCCCTCTCTTTCCACATGGTAATTTAACATTATTTTTCTCAATCGGCTAAATCGATTGACCTTAAAATTTTCATTTTATATGCAGGAACAGTTTCTATGAAGAAATAAATCTCAGCATTATACATGAAGCTAATTTTTTCTTGGTTTTCGTCTCACAAAATCTTTGGAAAAATGGAAAATACAAAGCAAGCCAGCTATATCACATCAAAACCTGGCAATAACTTTTTGAAGAATGGTGGCAATATATACTGTAAGGAGAGATAAACTGAGCTCAGTAGTCATTGGAGGTGTGCTGAGTATTTTTCACCCCATTGCAAAGGCAGAGTAGTTACTCTTGGTGACACAGTGGAAAGAACCTAAGAGCATGGCCACTCTGCTTCTGCTACGGAGGTTGAAGTTAGTGAAAATATAGAGTAAATAAAAATACTAGCAGCTGCTTCCAATAAACCCTGTGGCTCAGTTTTGAGGGAGCTAGCCCAGAACATCCCCATGCACGTTGTCAGTAGTGTACCCACAATTCTAAAATTAACGAGAATGATTCAAAAATAAGAAAAGGCATGTAATCCACAAAGAGTAACTCCTCAAACCTATTCTGACATTAATATTCTCCCTCAACTCACTCATTTGTTTAGCAACAAACCTTTTCAACTCTATGATAATAATAACCCTCTGAAAAGAATATGATTCTTCAGTTCAGTCCATAACATAGTAACCCTGGAGAATAGTGAAATTTGGATGATGAATGGAACTTTTAGGTCATCAACTTCCCATCCATTCACCCAAATTTACACTATTCATGCCAGCATTAATAACACTACCATCCCATTAGTTTACAGTGTACTCCCTGACAAACAATCCTCCACTTACACTGAATTTGTATCAGTAAGAAAGTCCAGAACAGTGAATAAAAGTCCTACGATAATTATAATTGACTTCAAATTACAAAGGATTAAAACAATTAGTAAAATATATCCTAACACACAAATTCAAGGACATTTCTTTCATGTTTCCCAGGCATATTGGCAAAAACTTATCCATAGCTGAGGATTATATGTCAAATAGTAAACTGCAATATGAACTAAAAAAAACTAACAGCTTTGGGGCCGATTCCGATCTCGGTCGGAGGCGCACCCAATACCATTCGGTCGGGAAAAAAGCCATGCGAAAGCCTGTTTTCCGACCGATCCGTACAGCACACCGAACGAGCAAGTACGATGCGCACAACAGCAAAAAATCCGGCCGAGCCGTACTCACCCAAACCAGGTCCTGTTCTCCGACCGAGGCGAATCCGGAAACGCCGAATCGAGTCGCACGGAAGGAAAATGCAGCCCCGTCCGGCCGGACAAGTACGATGCGCTTCCCGTACGCGCCGAACCCGTCGCTACGCACGGCACGTTAAAGCATCCGGGAGAGGCGCACATAAGCTCCGATTCGCGCCACAACACGATCCACGGCTACGAGACGAACACGGCACCGACGAGGACGACACGAAGCGACGAGGACGAGGCGAAGCGACGAGGACGACGCGAAGCAACGAGAAGGACGAACGACACGAACCAACCATGAATCCCTTCGTCCCGATCATACCAATATTCTACATCTACTACCGGAACAGGCACGGACGCGTACGGCGCAGAAGGTAAGCCAGACACCAACCACAAAACACATACAACACGTACACGACACATCACACACATACACGGGGATGCTGAATATACTTACACCAGCAACAGCAGCACCATAGGGGCGGGATGCCCATCACCAATGCCACATATGCACACAGGGGCCTGAATGCGCACCACCACCCCTACCCAGGGGGGCAGGATGCCTACCACAACTACCACCCTTAGCCAGGGGGCTGGATGCCTACCACTACTACCACCCTCACCCAGGGGGGCTGGATGCCTACCACTACTACCACCCTCACCCAGGGGGGCTGGATGCCTACCACCACTACCACCCTCACCCAGGGGGGCTGGATGCCTACCACTACTACCACCCTCACCCAGGGGGGCTGGATGCCTACCACTACTACCACCCTCACCCAGGGGGGCTGGATGCCTACCACCACCCTTAGCCCGGGGGGCTGGATGCCTCACCACTACTACCACCCTCACCCAGGGGGGCTGGATGCCTACCACCACCCTTAGCCCGGGGGCTGGATGCCTACCACTACTACCACCCTCACCCAGGGGGGCTGGATGCCTACCACTACTACCACCCTCACCCAGGGGGGCTGGATGCCTACCACTACTACCACCCTTAGCCAGGGGGGCTGGATGCCTACCACTACTACCACCCACACCCAGGGGGCTGGATGCCTACCACTACTACCACCCTCACCCAGGGGGCTGGATGCCTACCACTACTACCACCCTCACCCAGGGGGCTGGATGCCTACCACCACTACCACTTTCACCCAGGGGGGCTGGATGCCTACCACTACTACCACCCTCACCCAGGGGGGCTGGATGCCTACCACTACTACCACCCTTAGCCAGGGGGGCTGGATGCCTACCACTACTACCACCCTTAGCCAGGGGGGCTGGATGCCTACCACTACTACCACCCACACCCAGGGGGGCTGGATGCCTACCACTACTACCACCCTCACCCAGGGGGGCTGGATGCCTACCACCACCCTTAGCCCAGGGGGCTGGATGCCTACCACTACTACCACCCTCACCCAGGGGGGCTGGATGCCTACCACTACTACCACCCTCACCCAGGGGGGCTGGATGCCTACCACTACTACCACCCTCACCCAGGGGGCTGGATGCCTACCACTACTACCACCCTCACCCAGGGGGGCTGGATGCCTACCACTACTACCACCCTCGCCCAGGGGGGCTGGATGC
>CAWUFW010031057.1:0-16138 GCA_963921515.1 Calotriton arnoldi
AGCGCCATGTCGTGTAGTTCCTATAAAGAGTATACAGGATCTGCGCGTTTAGACAACATACACTGTAGGATTGGTGTCAGACTGACTCTGAACACCCCCACCGGGTATGTTGGCCCTTTTTGTGCCAACTAGCTCACAGTGCCACTAGAATATCTTCTTACCAAGGAGAGAATAGTTCCTGGCAATCAATCAATCAATCAATCACAGAATTTGTAAAGCGCGCTACTTACCCGCGAGGGTCTCAAGGCGCTGGGGAGAAAAATGGGGGGGTGCTGCTACTGGTCAAACAACCAGGTCTTGAGTAGCCTCCTGAAGGTCAGCAGGTCTTGGGTCTGTCGTAGGCTTAGTGGAAGGGTGTTCCAGGTCTTGGCGGCGAGGTGGGAGAAGGATCTGCTGCCGGTGGTAGTTCTTCGAATGCGAGGGACGGTGGCGAGGGAGAGGTCGGCGGAGCAGAGTTGGCGGTTGGGGACGTAGAAGAGGAGTCGTCTGTTGAGGTAGGCTGGGCCAGTCTTGTGGAGTGCCTTGTGTGCGTGGATGAGGAGTTTGAAGGAGATTCTCCTGTCGACGGGGAGCCAGTGCAGGTTCCTCAGGTGGGGGGTGATGTGGCTGTAACGTGGTACATCGATGATCAGGCGTGCGGAGGCGTTTTGTATGCGTTGCAGTCGCTTGATGAGCTTGGCCGGGGCTCCCACGTAAAGGGCGTTCCCATAGTCAAGTCTGCTACTGACGAGGGCCTGGGTGACTGTTCTTCTTGTGTCTGTCGGGATCCACCTGTAGATCTTGCGAAGCAACCATCGAACATGACAACCCTGATCCCTCAGGACCGTGGAAACAATACACTATCTTTCGCTCAGTCACTCATGCTTATTTAGGGGCCTATTAGGATGGCGGGTGGACTTTAGTCTGCCCGCCACCCTAGCGGTAACGGGACAGGCCGCCAGACATGCGGCGGTCCCACCACCCTAATCATGATGCGACAGCCACCGCGGCGTTCGCATCTGACGTTTTAACATTGCTGCGGGTGCTGCATGCTGCAGCACCCGCCGCAATGGTGAAATGCCATGTTGTGCATTACCACGCACAATGTGGCAGGCACTGCACGGTGCCTGCCACCTTGTGCATCGACATGCAGGGGGTACCATGGGTACCCCCCAGGTGCACCCCCCACCCACCCCGGGGTCCTGCAACGGGCCCCCAAAGCAAATCCCCACCAGCCTTTCCATGGCAGCATCGCCGCCATGGAAAGACCCTGGAAATCAACCATCATAATATGGATGGCACCGCCACCATATTGTGCCCCAGCTCCGCCCGGCTGGCAATCGTAACGATTTCCGACCGGCGGAAAAGCGGCGGATGGATTCTCCGTCCGCCGCGATACCCACCGCCATCATAATATGGCGGTGGGTAAATCACGTTACGATGGCGTAACGGTCGCCACCGCCGGCCCGGCGGTGGCGATCGTTACGCCATCGTAATGACCCCCTTAGTCTGTCTCAGAGAGATACACCGAATAAACAGGCTGGGCGTTTTTCAATAAGCATTTATTGAACAGTTGTTATTCTGGTGTAAAATAAATGAGCTGCAACAACCGCTAGACAGTATAAGATATAAATGATTAGCAGAACTATAAAAGTAAATGGATGGTATAGTTCTACTATCTTACAATAATCATGAATACATTAGAGTATATAAAACACATGATAAAAGATGCGTACTCCTACGATGCCTCCCTAACTAGATGTACCTTAGTGTACCTAGCATGTATGTAGGGGTCAAGCCAAGAATCCCTCTAGGATTTAGTCAACCCCATTACCTGAAGTGAGAGGCTGTGGGACCCCGTCCTGGTCTCGAGTTGGACACCCCGCGAGGGATGTTTAGACCACTGCGAGCTGGAGTGTCTGCATGCAGGAACGTCAGCGTCTCTGGTCAGTGTGCCGGCCGGGAAGTCTCGGTCTCCTCTGATCTATCTTAGCAAGATGTGATGTATATATACCCATAGGTCTCCCCAGGTGTCCTACCTCTCTGTATTACTGTGTCGGCCTAAGGATGACGTCGGGCATGAACTTTGTACATAGATTTTATACAGGAGATGGTAGTCCTGCTGTGCTTTCAAGAATCCTCATGCATAATGTATGAGATTTCGAACTAAGGGAAAACCCGCTTTCTGAATGCAATGTTGTATCTAGGTAAAAGGTCAGTCCCTGTAAACCGTGACAAGTGTAATGTAGGGGAAAAATATAGGTGAAGGGTAATGAAGTTACCGGGGCCTATATTATGGTACCTATATGGAATATAACAGTCTCTTTGGTTCATTCTTCCACATGGGTGGTGGTCATTAGGGGTGGGCGGAATTTGCGTAGTCGCGCTACGCAAAGCTCCGCGAAACGGTAAAAAATCTCCGCGAGCACGCAAAAGTTCCGCGAACACGCGGAATTGCTTGTTCCGCCCGTTCGCGATGCTTTTTTCCTGTTCGCGAACGCTGTTTGCGTGCTCGGGGAGAAATATCTCGCGAACACGCATTTTGAAAGCGCGAACAAGCAAAAAACTCAGCGAAGTCGCGGATCGCGGAATTTTTGGCAATTTTGCGTTCTCCGCGGAACGCGAAATTACCCAAATTCCGCAAATTCCGCGAGCGGAACGGAATTTACTGCCCAGGCCTAGTGGTCATATCTCCTTCCCTTGGTATAGTCTCTAAGCCTTCCCAGGTGCATGTGATTGTTTTTTCCCATTGTCCAGGGCCTACTGCGATATGGGAATCAATTCCCCTTGATTTACTTTGATTAATTTCTTCTAGGCTATTGATCTCTGTGTCCCAATCCTTTTGAATTCCGCTAGACATGTCATCAGTACTTGTTGAAATCCTGATTAGGTCTGTCTTGTCATTTGTCAGCCTGGTTGAGCGGAATATAGGAAATACTTTGACTGCTTGGTCTTTTATTTGTTGTGATATTTTATTTGGATCACTGACAGAATATCGAGGAGCAGAATATCGAGATGCCAGAATATCGATGAAAAAATATAGAATGACAGAATATCGACTTCCTATCTACAAACAGGTAAGTACAAAAATATCGAATCCTAAATATCGATTTGTCAATAATATAGTTTGCTAAAATATCGACTTTTTAAATGTCTTAAAAGTAATATAAAATTAATTAAATAATCAATATAATTAAGTAAAACATACTTAAAAATAATTAAAAAAACGTTAAAATTAATAAATAATAAATATAATGTAAAAAAAAAAACATGTATTTTTATTTTTTATTATATATAATAACTTAATAATATTACAAATAATTAATATTTTTAATTATAAAATGTTAAAAACATAATTTAAAATATAATTACAAATAAATAAATGAACCTACATTATAAATATAAAAATAAATTATATATAATAAGTTAAAACATTAAAATATTTAGGGGCCCATTACGATACCCGGCGTAAATAAATCCGCCAGGCATGGAGGCGGCAAAAATCCGCCCGCACACACCGCCTGAACACCGACCACGCCATTACGATTACACAAACCGAAAACCGCCATCGGCGGAAAAAGCACACAAAATACCGCCCGCCAACGTCCGAGTCGGAGTCAAACCACCCGCCACGGACGGAAACACGCACGACAACACAAAACCGCCCGCCCTCATGGCCGACACACCGCACGTGAAATTACGATCGCACCGACATGAGCGCGGAAAAACAACAAATATACCGCCCGCCAGCGCAAACAACGCCGATGAGAATCGACACGGCAGAAGCCATGGCGCCAACGTACCTGCACAGAAACCATCCGCACACAAAACCAATAGCACACAACATGGCCAACAAGTCCACACAGCAAGGCACGCACAAATACACAAGCACAGTACACATCCCGAAAACACCCCCCGGACAAACAAAAAATACAAAGGCCAGAACCCCAGACACAACACACCTGAAAACAACAGACCATGAGGACACACCCACATAGGTGAGTACAAAAGCAGCACTCCCACAGACCACAACCCCTTGCTACATTGCAAACCAGAGAGGAGAGGAGAGGACACAGTGACACAGCAAGGACAGCAGCACACCACAGAAACGCACACATCACAACCACCACCACCACCACCACCACCACCACCACCAAACACCACCACCACCACCACCACCACCACCAAACACCGGCACCACAAACCCCCTGCACATTACACAACACACACCGCACCAGCACCACAAACACCATGGCACCACAAAGAATGCCCAAGTTCACGCCCATGGAGCTGACGGTCATGGTCGACGAGATCATCAAGGTGTACCCACAAATCTATGGGAACATGGTCCAGCACACACCACTAGCCACCAGAAACAGAATGTGGAACCGGATCGTAGACCAGGTCAATGCAGTCGGGACCCTGCCCAGGAACAGAGTCGAGATTAACAAACGTTGGAATGACGTAAAGAGCCTGGTCAAGAAGAAGGAGGGCAAAAACAGAGAGCTGGCTGCCGTCACTGGCGGAGGGAATCCCGCGCTCTTTAAGACCTTCAAAGCGTGGGAGGAGAAGGTGCGAGTCGTAATCCATCCGGAGATCCTCGCCGGATTAACAGAGGGAGTGGAGGCTGGTAAGTACAAACTAATGTATACCAGCACACCGCTATGTACTCACATGCACTACCACCATGCCACAGCTCCCAGGGACAAACACCCCCATGTCCAGCACACAATACACAACACATCACACACACATGCAACAGACACTACCACACACAGCCCAAACCGAACAACTGTAAGATGCGTGGGGACATGTGTACACTAAGCCAGCCACGTAACCACCAACAGGTCCCCAAATATGCCAGAAGCGCCACAACGAGCACCCACCACACCCATGTGTCCGCCACAGCTGCACTAACCGACAAGTAACAGGTAAGTGGCAGGAACACAAAGTGCAGTGGGTGGGACGGTGGACAGCCCAAGTACAACACACACCAGGCCCCAGTCCCACAGCACAGCAAGGAGGAGCATCCCCACACCCCACAGCCACGTGTCAGCCACCGCAGTGCACAACGACAGCCGAAAGGCAGACATCACGGTCCACAGCAATCGGTGTCAGTGGGTGTCCAGCCACCCCCACGACCCACAACACCCCCCACCCCCACAGACCTGCAACATGGAGCACCCCCGCTTAGAGCCATGTGGCATCCAGTACAGTGCACGCACGAACAACTTGCAGGTGGGAAACTGGACAGGGCTGGATTACTGGAGGCATGAGGACCATAACACGACCAACACATGGGACATGTCACGTAGCAGACGAACACGCAGCACCGCCCACCGTCACGAACAAGTGAACAATGTGCACACGGACATGAACAACAGACTCACACCCCACATGACCCATCACAGACATAGCAACACCCAAGGAGCCACGTCTGCATGCACAAGCCACACTGAATATAGTACCACACGGCAGCCACTGTGCAACTCATCACACACAACCGAAACACCATTGAAGTCCTGTCCATGTAGCCCCTACTGCCTGTCAACCACACACCCCACAACTACGCCTATGTAAGACAAACAACACTAGACGCAACAGAGCGGAACAACATAAATGCACACGAACACCACTGAACCCATCAAACACACAGACACACCATGCACATACAACATACCATCCATCCCATCCGTCAGCCCCAGTCTCATGAAAGGCATGTCATCCGCACAGCTGCCACACATACAGCAGTCACGCTAAGATACATGCCCATGACCAACCATGTGCCAGAAGTCAATGAAGCGCACGACACACTGTGAGCAACAACACACAACATGGGCCACACCCCCCGAGCACTGCAGTGATGCACATGGCACAGGGCAGCACGCACACCAAGGAGATGGGACAACTGCAATACGTTGGCTGGCACACAACCATCACCCACTCATAACGATGCGTCCAATGCCATGTCCAGTAATCACAACAGACAGCAAATATGCAGGCCATGTCAAGCATGCACACACCTCAAACCATGCACTGTCATGCTGCCACAACACATGTCACGTTCGGCACCCATGGCTCACAGCATGTACCCCAAAAGCATATTCCCTCCCAAATGCGAATCTGGGGCATGGCCCCCATGTTGCCATATGCGTTCCTAAGCGTTCCATTTGAACCCCAAAAGCATATCCCCTCCCAAATGCGAATCTGGGGCATGGCCCCCATGTTGCCATATGCGTTCCTAAGCGTTCCATTTGAACCCCAAAAGCATATTCCCTCCCAAATGCGAATCTGGGGCATGGCCCCCATGTTGCCATATGCGTTCCTAAGCGTTCCATTTGAACCCCAAAAGCATATCCCCTCCCAAATGCGAATCTGGGGCATGGCCCCCATGTTGCCATATGCGTTCCTAAGCGTTCCATTTGAACCCCAAAAGCATATCCCCTCCCAAATGCGAATCTGGGGCATGGCCCCCATGTTGCCATATGCGTTCCTAAGCGTTCCATTTGAACCCCAAAAGCATATTCCCTCCCAAATGCGAATCTGGGGCATGGCCCCCATGTTGCCATATGCGTTCCTAAGCGTCCCATCTGAACACCAAAAGCAAAGTACAAACCAGACCCAGGATGGGCCAGGAGCCCGCATACACCAGAGTCACAATAAGTAGGGGCACAGCAACACACCCATCGGCATGGCCAATCCGTCCCATGCCACATGTGCACAGCACACAGTCCCATTGCCAAGCACACACAACTACAGATGCTACAGCCACACACACGCCTCCGGGAAACCCATGTACGAGATTGCACGAACTGTCAATGTCAGACGACAAATACATACTTCGCCAGGTGCAACACAATAACAAATCTCATTCTCTCCACAGGTGACGAACTGCTGGATGCTGGGGATGGAGCCAGCAGCCAGCACAGCCAGCCTACAAGCCCCCAACGAGGACACACGGATCTGGAGGATCTGTCCTCCTCTTCGGACACGGACAACCAAGCAGGCCCATCTGGTGTGGCAGGGCCCAGCCGCTCCCCAGGACCCCTCCTACCCACCAACCCATCATCCAGGGCTGCTGAACATTCACAGCCCCCTGCTGCCACTGTCGTTGCGGCCACACCCACGGTCATTGTGGCCACTACCACTGCCGCAACCGCCACCATCGCCGCACCGACCACCACCGCCGCCACCACCGCCACGTCTTCGCTGGCACCAGCCCCAGCGCAGGTGGTGGCCCGGACGACTGGATCCACCCTGGGAGCCACAGCGAGGACCGTGGTGAGCAATGTGGCTAGTGGGCAGGCCGGTGGCAGCAGGACTGGTAGGAGGAGCAGGGTCAGGGAAACGCCAGCCTCCCCTGGGAGCCATGCCCTGCCTCACATGGCCAGAGTCCTTGGGGCCTATGAAGAGGCCCAAGGACAATGGGTCCGGTCTGCTTCAGACACGCGTGAGGTGCTGGGGGTGCTGAGGTCCATGGACGCCCGTATGGGCCAAATCGTGGACCTCATGGGACAGCTGGTGGTGGCGGTGAGGTCACAGCCAGGGACAGCAGCTCCCCCTCCGCCACCACCTGCCGGGGCGCAGGGTGGAGCAGCAGTGTCCAGTTCCCCTGCGTCCACAGCCAGTGATCACACCTCAACCACCAGCATGTCGCAAGCAGGCACCCCCTCGCAAACGTGGAAGGGGCCGTCCGAAGAGGAAACAGATCTCCCGGGAGGACTTTGCACGCTCCAGTCGCAAGTGAGGCAGCCAGCCAGCCTTCCGCCAGCCTTCCTTGACCAGCCACTGCATTGACTTGGACTACGATCCCACTCCACACAGCCATCTGGATGGCATGTGTGTGTTGGACTATGGACATAGAACCAGTGGGTACACCCTGATCATCACGCAGCCATGACCGACAGCTCATTGTCACTGCACGCACCACTTTTGTCATCACCTTACACACAATCACATGTCACAGTTTGTAATAAATGCACCTTTTTCACTAACTGCTGTTTGTGCCCTGTGTCTTATTTGTACGGAATACAACGGCCACCTTGGGCGGAAAGGCACCTGATGCGTGGCATGGCATTTGAATCCGGAGGGCCTGTAGGGACCTAGGGGTGGGAGACGGAACAGGAGCACATTCAATGAGTGTGTCACACACCCATCACACAGTACATGTCAACAACTACAAGCAATGTACACACATCGCACAGAGCAATAGGGCACAATGCCACAGCCACCAACAGTGGCATACTACCCTGGCCATGGAGCGTTGACACACAGCACGCAGTGAACAAACGGCCACCCTGACACAGCACACACACACCTGCACAGATACAGCCACATCAGCCGTCGTACATGGACACTCACCGTCAAGTGAAGTAGCGGGCGATGAGCTGCTGCCGCACATTACCAGCTTCCTCCTCTCCGCTGTCCTCCTCACTCG
Source organism: Calotriton arnoldi (assembly GCA_963921515.1). Taxonomy (NCBI): domain Eukaryota; kingdom Metazoa; phylum Chordata; class Amphibia; order Caudata; family Salamandridae; genus Calotriton; species Calotriton arnoldi. The sequence goes on from CAWUFW010031057.1 coordinate 8,417, forward strand.
AGCTGTCCTGGTCTGCGGGCTGGGGCCCTGGTTGATCTCCGTCATCCACGATGAGGGGGATCTGCTTCCGAATGGCCAGATTGTGCAGCATGCAGCACGCCACCACTATCCGGCACACCTTCTGTGGGGAGTACGCCAGCGCACCCCCGGTGCGGTCCAGGCACCTGAACCTGGACTTGAGGAGGCCAAAGGTACGCTCGACCACACGTCTGGTCCTCCCATGTGCCTCATTGTAGCGATCGTCTGCTGGGGTGCGAGGATTCCTCAATGGACTGAGCAGCCATGCCCCATTCGGATACGCAGAGTCACCTGGGTGTGAGGGACACAGAGAACCGTTGCTAATCCAACTGGACAGGGGACAGCATCGCACAGCCAGCACGCTACACCACTCCACATACTCACCGACAATACAGGCACGATCCTGTTGCATATTGGACATCAGTCGTGGCAAGATGCTGTTGCGCATTATGTGTGCGTCATGGGCCGAGCCTGGGAACTTTGCACACACGTGGGTGATCACCATGTCCGCAAGGCACACCACTTGCACATTCAGGGAGTGCGTGTGCTTCCTGTTGCGGTACAGGTGCTCAGTGGCCTGTGGTGGAACAAGGCCGACATGTGTGCAGTCAATGGCTCCAACGACGTGTGGGATTCTGCCAAGGGCATAGAATGCACCCTTCACTGCCGCCAATTCACGAGCCCTGGGGAAGCGGATGTACCTGTTCCGGTACAGCATCATGGCTGCCAGTACATCCCTCAGCACCTTGCTGAACATGGGCTGGGACATCCCTCCTCCACTGCCCACTGTGTGCTGGAATGACCCAGTGGCGAAGAAATGCATGGCGGCCATCACCTTAGCCGTGGGGGTGACAGCAGTCGGATACACCCTGCGGGGACGGAGATGGGGTTCTAACATGGCACACAGTCGATGCAGGGTTGGCCTGTCCAGCCGAAACTTCCTAATGACCTCCGTATCCTCCATGTCTGCCAGCAATTGGTATGGGCGGTCAATGTTCGGTCTCCGCCTAGGGACAATGGCAGAGGACACATGTCAAAGCAACACGACACATAGCAATTTCGCATACACATCACTGACATGACTGAGCAAGCACATGAGCCACAGCCCAGCTGTCAAGCTGGGGCGGCACGGCCACAATACACTTACACAGGTCTCCCAACAATGGCAATGGCTAGTGATACAAACCACTGCCATGTGCATGCACATGGGGATCTAGGCCCCAATGACTTGCGGGCGTGCTGATGGGGACTGACTGCATATCCGTCAAGCGGCAACGCCACGGCAACATGAATGTCTGCTGAGCATGGAACTGCTTCCGCGGCTGGATGAGTATGGCACACGACGACGACGATGTGGGCACAGGCTGAGCGGCCAAAACAAGTGGGACCTGTGGCACGAGGGGATATGAGACAGTAGTAGGTGTCAGCACTGCACCCTATGTACAGCACTGTACGGATCACACCTCCCGAAACATTGACAGGTGTCCACATTGACAGCCCCATGCCAAGACGGCTGTGTGCTTGCAGTCACACGTCACAGGTGAGAGGTTACATTGCACGTGCCAGGTGGCAGTCGTACATAGTGGGAGCTGGCATGTGTGTGCATGTGTCTCCTGTTCAGGATCCACCAGATGGGCGCTGACTCTGTACTGACCATTGGACACAGCATGTTCCGTGGAAGGCTTGTGTGTGTGGGATGGTGGCACTGGATGTGCCTCCGTTGGGTGGGGGGCCATGCACAGGGCGGGTACGTCGATGATATCGCATTGTTGGTCACGGTGGGTGCACCCACTGAGATGTGTTGCCCTGTGTTCAATTCCTATGTCCGCATGATGATGGACTGTAGATGTGGGCAGACTACACATTGGTCGATGTGCTGTCTATATGCATGTGCCTTCACACCAGGCACAGCTGCCCCTGCACATGTGACCCCTGCTGGACTCGCTGCTGGGTCTGTGGAGCTGATGCACCTTCTGCGCGTGGGGCGGGCAGCTCTCCTCACTTCCCTCATTGCGCATGTCATGACTTTGCCGCAGGTGACATGGATCATGGAGGGCCCACATGTACGCGTGGGTAGGCTACACATGATTGTACACTGGTCGCCACCCCCAGTCAGTGTTTCGAATGGGAAGGTTGTCGTGCTGGTGGTATGTTCGATGTGGCGGATGGGCGGGCCTAGGTGCGGGCTTACATTCCGGACATGGGGGGTAGTTGGATTGGCGACTAGTTGCAGTACACACGGGACACGTCTCTTCCTTTCCACATCTGGGTCATCCCTTGTACTAACTGACAGTGATACAGTCATCTTCGCACCAGCCCTCATGTCCTCCCCTCGCTCCCCCAATATGCATGCTCACCTGCGAGGCTAGCGCTTGCACAGGCAGCCCCAAGCTCGCACCAGAGAGGGCAAGGAGTGTATGTGTGGGTCCAGTTGCACGAGTGGGCTGTCTCAGGGTATGATGTGTTGCGGGACGCCGTCCACCTGCGTGGTGCCCCAAATGGAGACCCGGCCTGCATGGACTATGCATCACAGTCTTCGCCTTCCGGATTCGCCACCTGCGACACCCAGTGGCTGTGGCTGCCCTTGCGGCCAGGCCGCGTCCGTCTGTGGCTGATGGCCCACACATTCACTCTTTGGCCTCTCTGGGGAGGGCTCGGGGATGGTGGCGCACGCGCTTGCACTTAGTCGCAATGGCATGTGGCGTGGTTGGTATGATGGGCAATGGATGGGATGGTGCGAGCCACCTCCCGTGACGTCAGTGCTGCTCGTGCTGTGGTGCGTCCCCTACACTTCCATGTGACTTGTGCCATGCTAGACGTTGAGGTTCTATTGCCTGCGTGATATGACCAGGAGGAGCGCGAGGAGACCTCTCACACACCATGCTCCACTGCCATCCCGTGCCCTGTATCGCCTGTGCGGATTGACTATGTTGGGGTTACACCTGGTCGACTGGGGCTGTGTGTGCCTTGTCAAGGGGCATGGCGGGCGCACAACAGGATCCAGCTTGTCCACAGAGGGTGGGCTGAGGTGCGCCTGGTACCGCTTTGTACGTGTGCCCGGCTGCTGTGCACACACGTGTTCACTCCCCCGACAGGTGTCCTCTCACAATGCCCAGGGAAGCGGTGGTGTACTGTTCATGACCCCTCCCAACACGGCGTGCTCCAACTTGGCATGTGCGCATCTACCCGTCGCACCCACCCACCTGAGCACTGCGTCCATACGACTTCACACGACACATGTGTGTCTTCCACAGTGGTGCTACTCATTTGCGTTGACATCCAATACCAGTGGACTACATGGTCATGTCACGACTGCCGTGTACTTCACATACTCTCATCCTCTCTCATTCGTACTTGTGAAATGAGTCAGCGGAGACAGTTTTGGTTTCAAACATTATATTGAGTCTTCTGTCCTCTGTGATGCAGTATAGTGGACACTACTGGCAGCGGAATACATGTTGAGGATATACTGAGCATGATTGCAAATGGGATAGGGTGTGGGGTTACATGTGATTGGCTGTTGCATGTGGGATGTGGGCTTCAGAGTGACATCTGCTTGGCCAAGGCTGTGCTAATGTACATTTACGTATAGCTGCGGAGCTGCGGACTTTGACACAGACGGTATACATGTAGCCTACCAGACCGCTTGGCATCATGGGCACAGTCCATCTCAGTTCCATGTGACAGGTTTGCTGCGGTTGTTCCTCATGCACGCGTGCATGTGAGTTGACATCAGGGCATGTGCTTGCGTGCATGCAGCGGCGTGCCACTTGTTGTTGCACTGTGGTGGTTACTGGACATGTCACAGTCACTGGGGTCGTGTTGTTGTTGTATGCACTTGTCGTCCATGCAAAGGTCCTGGTATGGGATTCCCGGGGCGGGGGTGGGAGGGGTGCAGCACCCACAGACTCCAGGCGACCTATTCATGTCCACTGAGCGGTGTGTGTGTCCATGTGCGCTGGATCCATGTCGTGTCCTGGTTGTTCGTGCAGTTCCGTCCATGTGGGTGCGATACACAGAGCCCATGCCACTGCCTCCCACGATGCATGCAGTGTTCCTGGATGTGATGGGGAACAGTGTGCATGTCCCGGTCATATCCGATGTCATGGCGATGTCGTTGATGGTGTGGTTACAGTTGCCGGTCGTTTGGTATGGCTGTTGTGGTGGTGACTGGCCAGTCCGTGCGGAAGCTAAGCATGGGTGCGGGGTTGGACATCATAGGTCACTCGGGGAACCTGCGTTGTGGTCCGACGTATTTACAGGTTGTCAGGTATGCGATGCCGTCCAGCAGGGCTTCCATGTCATTGGTGGTGTACATGTTTGCCAGCCAATGTAGCGGATGGTGGCTGTCAAGGTGTTGTTCGTAAGTTGTCCCTTGGAGGACCATGATGGGGCATGCTGGGTGACATTCGATGTAGCTGTTCTCGATGATCCGTCGTGTGGAGGCACAGTGGTCCCATTTCAGTGCGGGTGCGATGTTGGCCACATACGCCATGCCCCCATAGGCAGAGCAGGCCCTGTCGTGTGCGTCCAGAGGGAGGAGTAGTGGTAGCAGGTCCGCCTTCAGACATGCCGGGTTGGAGAGGCATATCTCGACGGGATGCTGGTAGGGACACCTCCGACAGTAGAAGACGGGCATGACGCAGCTGAACAATGTGATGCGGTAAGTCAGTCGGTAACTTACGTTCAGCAGGGACAGGAGATCGCATCCCAATGTATGGCACAGGTTGGTTTTGTACAGCTTGAGCTGTTCGGCGTAGTTGGGTAGGTGTGTTGCGGTTGCCATTTCGCAGCGGTTCGTTGAGGTGGCGTGCTCCGGCTGTGTGTGCAGTCTGCAATGTGCACGCTCCGGGGTTGCTGTGAGCTCTGTGTAGTCGTGGGGAGACAGGACTTGTGTTCTGTTGGCTTGTTTGGAGGACACGGGCCCTCTTCCCACATGCTTCTCAGACAGTTCAAGGTCAGTGCTGTGTGACTCCTTCCAATTAACTTGCATGTGGCCGACATGGGGGAGTGTTTTCTTCTTTCTTCCCCGTCCGTTGTGTGCTTCTGTGATATGCGCTATCTGCCCTGTGGTCGGTCTCCTCGGCATGCCTGTGTTGGTCTATTCTTGGACAATGGCTGTATTCACCGGCTTCTGTCGTAGGGCTGTGGTTTCGGAGTTGGAATGGAAGGTCATTCAGTGCTGTCTGCTCTCCCTTGTGTGGGCGGCAGGCTGCCTTTCCGCTCTGCGTTGGGCCTTGTGTGTGGATGTTATTCTTGGGCCACCTGTTGTCGGTCCCGGGCTCTTTGGTGTTCCGTTTTATATGTCTTGTTCATATGTGCAGGGTGGTATGGGTGTTTCTGTGAGGTACTGGCGTTCCTCTTCCCGAAGGGCCCTGCTTCTCCTAGTTGGTGTTGCCGCCGCTGTGTGCTACGCCATGTTTGTTACACTGGGGTGTGTCCTGCTGTTGCGTGTCTTCACTGACATGTGTGCGTCGGTTGTGTGGCGTTGGGTGTTGTCCGTGAATTGGGCGTTGGGGACATGTCTGTGGCCGGCCTGTCACGTGTCATGTGCGTTCGGGGTGGGGCTGATGTGTGTGCTGCTTGGTTGTGTCCCTGTGTCTGTGTGCGACGCATGCATGGCGCTGCGGTTGGCCTCTGCGTTGTGCGCATGTGTGGCGGCGTCATCGGCGCTTTTGGGCCGTGACGGGGTGGTTGGTTACTAGTCCCAGGTGGTGTGTACACATGTGTTCTGCGATGTTACGATTTGGCCTGTGTGTCATATGTGGATGCGATGGTGGATGTGTAGTGTACACGCGCTGGTGGGGGGTTGTCCGCTTTTTCCGCCCTTGCACTGTGTGCGCTGTTTGCGTGCACTTGTTGTGTGTGTGCCTACCTGCGTCTCCGCGGTACGTTGCGTCCTTGGTGGTGCATCAGCAGAAGTATGGGGAGTGCCTGCAGTGCTGGATTCATGCTCGGGGAGCCGCTTCTTCGTTGTCCGTGCTCGGCATCCGTGTTACCGCTTCGGTTTGGCGTACGGTATCTCTTGGCCGTGGGAGCCGTTTGTTTGCGGCATCGTAATTTATGCGCCGGGCGGGACGTGTTTCGTCGGACGGTGTGTGTCAGTTGGGCTGTGCCGCTACATGTACGGGCGCACTTTGATGGCGGACGGTGTTGCTGGCTTGCCGGCGGTGTTTGGCCTACTTTTCGCATCGTAATTGGACGGGCGTGTGGACTGCTGCGTGCCGGCGGTAACTGGTGGTTTTTGCATCCGCCAGCACGGCGGTGGTGCTTCCGCCCGCCATCGTAATGTGCCCCTTAGTTTTTTAAATAATATTTTACACTACATTAAATATAACGTTAGTGGAAATGTTGCATAGGGTAGGGGATAAAATAACTATTTCCACTCCAACAAGTGGTACAGTAGGGAAAGTGTTGGATAGCGGGAGGGTAAAAATTACTATTCCCACTCCAGTGAGTGCAACAGTAGGGAAAGTGTTGGATAGCGGGTGGGTAAAAATTACTATTCCCACTCCAGTGAGTGCAACAGTAGGGAAAGTATTGGCTAGCGGGTGGGAATAATGTACTATTCCCACTCCACCAAGTGTAACAGTAGGGAAAGTGTTGGATAGCGGGTGGATAAAAATTACTATTCCCACTCCAGTGAGTGCAAAAGTAGGGCAAGTGTTGGATAGCAAGTGGGTAAAAATTACTATTCACACTCCAACGAGTGCAACAGTAGGGAAAGTGTTGGATAGCGGGAGGGTAAAAATGACTATTGCCACTCCAGTGAGTGCAACAGTAGGGAAAGTGTTGGATAGCAGGTGGGTAAAAATTACTATTCCCACTCCAGTGAGTGCAACAAGTAGGGAAAGTGTTGGATAGCGGGAGGGTAAAAATTACTATTCCCACTCCAGTGAGTGCAACAGTAGGGAAAGTGTTGGATAGCGGGTGGGTAAAAATTACTATTCCCACTCCAGTGAGTGCACCAGTAGGGAAAGTGTTGGATAGCGGGAGGGTAAAAATTACTATTCCCACTCCAGTAAGTGCAACAGTAGGGAAATTGTTGGATAGCGGGAGGGTAAAATTACTATTCCCACTCCAGCGAATGCAACAGTAGGGGAGAAGTGTTGGATAGCGGGTGGGAATAATTTAATATTCCCACTCCACCAAGTGTAACAGTAGGGAAAGTGTTGGATAGCGTAGGGGAATCATTTAGTAAACCCACTCCTGCAATATAATTAACATTAATTAACAAATAATTATTTTTTCAAAATTAATTTACCTCCCACCATTTTCCCCTATAAACGTCACCTACAATATTGTAAAATATTAATAAATTAACATAATTAATTAAAAATTAATTAATTAACTAATTACAATTAACAATAAAATTAATAACAATCAAATCTAAATTAATTCACAAAATTAACACTATAAAATAACTTTTAATAAATATAATATAAAAAATAATAAAGATTACATTAAAACTTAAGTACTTCCTACCCTACTCCCCTATCAACCCTCACCCCACTCCTAAAAAAGTACACAAATAACATATTTACAAATTAATTATTAATAGTTAATATTTAATTAATTACTAATTAATTTAAAAAAAATAACACAATTAACATAATTACCAATTAATTATTCATTGTGATTAATCAATTTATAATTAATTAATAATAAATTAATTAACTTAATTAACAATATAAATGATTAAAT
>CAWUFW010031058.1:0-16138 GCA_963921515.1 Calotriton arnoldi
GGCCGATTCCGATCTCGGTCGGAGGCGCACCCAATCACCATTCCGGTCGGGAAAAAAGCCAGCGTGCGAAAAGCCAGTTTCCCCGACCGATCCGTACAGCACACCGAACGAGCAAGTACGATGCGCACAACAGCAAAAAATTCCGGCCGAGCCGTACTCACCCAAACCAGGTCCTGCTCCTCCGACCGAGGCGAATCCGGAAACGCCGAACCGAGTCGCACGGAAGGGAAAATGCAGCCCCGTCCGGCCGGACAAGTACGATGCGCGCCCGTACGCGCTCGAACCCGTCGCTACGCACGGCACGCTCAAAGCATCCGGGAGAGGGCGCACATAAGCTCCGAATCGCGCCACAACACGATCCACGGCTACGAGACGAACACAGCACAGACGAGGACGACGCGAAGCGACGAGGACGAAGCTGGAGCGACGAGGACGAAGCCAAGCGACGAGGACGACGCGAAGCAACGAGAAGGACGAACGACACGAACCAACCATGAATCCCTTCGTCCCGATCATACCAATATTCTACATCTACTACCGGAACAGGCACGGACGCGTACGGCGCAGAAGGTAAGTCAGACACCAACCACAAAACACATACAACACGTACACGACACATCACACACATACACTGGGAATCTGAATATACTTGCAACAGCAGCACCATAGGGGCGGGATGCCCATCACCAATGCCACATATGCACACAGGGGCCTGAATGCGCGCCACCACCCCAACCCAGGGGGGCTGGATGCCAACCACCCTCAACCAGGGGGGCAGGATGCCTACCACTACTACCACCCTCACCCAGGGGGGCAGGATGCCTACCACTACTACCACCCTTAGCCAGGGTGGCAGGATGCCTACCACTACTACCACCCTTAGCCAGGGGGGCAGGATGCCTACCACTACTACCACCCTTAGCCAGGGGGGGCTGGATGCCTACCACTACTACCACCCCAACCCAGGGGGGGCTGGATGCCTACCACTACTACCACCCTTAGCCAGGGGGGCAGGATGCCCACCACTACTACCACCCTCACCCACGGGGGGCAGGGATGCCTACCACTACTACCACCCTTAGCCAGGGTGGCTGGATGCCTACCACTACTACCACCCTCAGCCAGGGGGGGCTGGATGCCTACCACCACTACCACCCTCAGCCAGGGGGGGCTGGATGCCTACCACTACTACCACCCTCAGCCAGGGGGGGCTGGATGCCCACCACTACTACCACCCTCACCCACGGGGGGGCAGGATGCCTACCACTACTACCACCCTTAGCCAGGGGGGGCTGGATGCCTACCACTACTACCACCCTTAGCCAGGGGGGCAGGATGCCCACCACTACTACCACCCTCAACCCACGAGGGGGCAGGATGCCTACCACTACTACCACCCTTAGCCAGGGTGGCATGGATGCCTACCACTACTACCACCCTTAGCCAGGGGGGCTGGATGCCTACCACTACTACCACCCTTAGCCAGGGGGGCAGGATGCCCACCCACTACTACCACCCTCACCCAGGGGGGCTGGATGCCTACCACTACTACCACCCTCACCCAGGGGGGGCAGGATGCCTACCACTACTACCACCCCTCACCCAGGGGGGCAGGATGCCTACCACTACTACCACCCTTAGCCAGGGGGCTGGATGCCTACCACTACTACCACCCCAACCCAGGGGGGCTGGATGCCTACCACTACTACCACCCTTAGCCAGGGGGGCATGGATGCCCACCACTACTACCACCCTCACCCACGGGGGGCAGTGGATGCCTACCACTACTACCACCCTTAGCCAGGGGGCAGGATGCCCACCACTACTACCACCCTCACCCACGGGGGGCAGGATGCCCACCACTACTACCACCCTCACCCACGGGGGGCAGGATGCCCACCACTACTACCACCCTCACCCAGGGGGGGCAGGATGCCTACCACTACTACCACCCTCACCCAGGGGGGGCTGGATGCCTACCACTACTACCACCCCCACTCATAGGATGGACAATGCATGACACAACAAGCACACCACAACCTAGGGAATGCAAGATTAAGACATCCCCCCACCACCATGACAAGCGTGTGTAGGCTGTGTCAAATGCCTACAACACCGAACATGACTTTCAACATACAATGTGACCCCCTAGCACATGTGCCACACATATATGTGTGTGGCACCCACAATGCAAGCAGCCCATGACCATTGTGGCAATGGGGCCTAAACCCCCATCATCACAGTGACCAAAAGGTAAGTGTGGGGTCCATAGCTGAAGCACATTTTGACCATTGTGGCAATGGGGGTCTAAACCCCCATCATCACAGTGACCAAAAGGCAAGTGTGGGGTCCATAGCTGAAGCACATTTTGACCATTGTGGCAATGGGGTCTACACCCTCATCATCACAGTGACCAAAAGGTAATTGTTGACAAAGAAAGAGCTGCAACTGCCAAACTGCATGGATCATTCCTGCTCACAGAACCAAAAACTCATCTGTGGCAAAGTAGTGTATGTGTCCCATTGCAACATAAATTGGGGGAGCCAAATACTGCAGTGCAAATGTAACATTCCTTTGGCCATGTGCAGACAAACAACACCCATGGGGGCTGAGACCGTCAACAGTCATCAATGACACAATGACAGAAGTGACCATCAGAATGCAGAACCACATATTTGCACCAATGGGCACACAAATGCAGATACCCTGTGGAGACAGCAGATGTGAGGTGAACAGATACCATACCATGGCAGCAATGGGACACACAAACCATGATCACTGTGCTGACCGATGACCTAGGAGTCCCAGGGACAGCAGGGGAAACACACCAAACAACATACAGCCAATGGCACACCCAAGATATGCCAATGCAGTGGTGCAGATGCACAAACACAAACAGGCAGACCAACACTGTCATCATACACAGCAGGTGAGGGGTGGGGGTGCCAGTGTCCCCAGGCAACCACACAACACATGAGGAGAGCTGAATACCAATCATACAGATGTGCATACACTGCCACACTAAGGTAACTCATGGATCCAAATCCCCTATGTGGGCAAGCAGGCATTGTCAGGTGAGAGGGAGCACAAAACACACATGTCACACAGGCACGTAGGAACAACAACTGACACAGCAAGTCACAGACACACCACAGCACCACTCCCCAGGGCCCCCACAATGTGGTGACCCTGGGCTGAATAAAAATACCACTGTGATGACAAAGCTAAATGTCGTTCACACTATGAACCACAGTCAGGTGTCCTGAGCAACAAACTACCATCACACCTACACAAGCACAAATCAATCAGCATGGCCAGTAAGCCAAGGCCAACATGGAGGCAGGGGCCTAGCCGGGCAACAACTCTCATCTGCACACACTCAACACCACACCCCTCGACCTCCAACAATGTGCAGCAGTGAAGTACACATGCACTGGTGACATTGCACATGCACCCATGACTATTCCAGGGTGGTGGGTGGGAACCAAGGTGTAGAAACACATCACACATGGACACTCAACAAGACTCCTGAATGTCTGACACACTGCACACTACGCTGTACATGGACATGACGGCAATACCACACCGACCAATGGGATCCCAGCCACAGTCACACACCAATGAAGAAGCCAAGGTCACCCACAAAGAACACACATAGACAACTTCCAACATTGCAGCTCTGACCCTGAGGAGTGGCAGCAGTCACACACACAACATGTCACAATCACTGAAAGATAACACAAACTGGAAATCACATGACAGGGGCAAACAACAAGTGCCAAGGGGAAACCTGACTGTGACCCATCTGCGTCTGCACACAAACTCAGCCCTGACAGCAAACACACCTATGGGTGACACCCTGATGACCAGTAATGTGCCATGCACCCACATCACAGAGAACACAGGGAGAAGACTTTGGGGGAACATAGCTCAAGTCAGCAAGCATCACAAACAGGTACAACACTAGGGATCACAGCATGCGCAGATGAATGGAAGTGAACACACAGACATGCACATACAACACACACCTTGGGTGCAGGCAATGTCACACGTGTACACACTGCCATGAGGGGACTCCACTCCTGTGTGAGGAAAGCTGTGCCATATGTTGCCTCAGTAGGGCCCCATCATGTCAGCTGAGCACTTGGTCACACAATCAACAATTAGCACCAAATGAGGGCTCCCATCACATCAGCCTGGTCATGGATGTGCCAACGGAATCATCAGCACAGATCCAACACACTTGTATAGCAATGTTGCACTGACTACACGGATGAGTCCCTCCCCATTGATGCCCAAACCTGCATGTCCACTGGAGATGGCAACACGGTCAGGGAAGTAGACAAATGCAACGATGGCAGGCACAACAGATGTGCAGGGGTGGAAGCCACAGATATGAAATTGCCAATGTAAGTAGGAAACCCATTGCCAAATACTGAACACATGACACCCTCAGATGCTGCTATTGATGACATGGATACACCACATGATAGGACACATTCCCCTGGACCACATGGGTTCCTGCACAGTAACACTTCATAATCATGAGACCAGATATCACCATCACTGCAGCAAGGGCATGGTTAGCTGCACCAACAACATGTACATCTGAAGCATGAGCACTAGAGAAAAGAAAGTTGCTTTATTCAGCATATGTGTTGAGGCCAAACGAAGTCCTGAAAAAAGAGCAAAGGCCAATGGCCAGTCCATTGTCAAAGTTCAAACAGGGTGACACTGGCAGATGTCACCCTACGCATGCCTGCACAATACCAGGGACAATCCACTAGGAGGGGCAACCGGGGGGCAGGCCAGGCACCGCAGGGACAGGATCAGGGCTCACCAGGGGGAGTCAGGGAAGGGGTGGTGGGTGCAGGAGAGCCACTGACAACTGCAGTGGAGGTGTCTGACATGGTGTGTGCCGGCACAACTGGGGGGCATGACACAGATGTCGTGGGTGCCGGCACAACTGCAGTGGACCCTGCAGATGGGGTGGACAGGTCCGCCACTGCAGTGCCCAAGTCAGACAGGGCGGTAGTGGACTCCACTGCAGTGCCTACCTCCAGGGGAGGAGAATGGGGAACAGGCAAGGTGGGTTGGACAGAGGGGGGACACCCTCACCACATCAGTGGCACAGACAAGCGCAGCGGGGGTGTGGTGCTGGGAGAGCAAGTGGCAGGGGGAGAAGGCCGGAGCATCTTGGGGATGGTATATCTGTGGGTGGGGGAACCTGGGGCAGGGTGTGGTGGGGGCACCTGTGCAGTGGGGGCCTGAGGGATGGAGGACGGAGACCTTGTGCCTGAGCTGCAGGGTGGTGGCGGGGTCTTGCTCTTAGCACTCCGGGGGGACTTGCGGGTGGGGGCCTCAGTCCGTCTGCGCCTGGGGGAGGGTGTCCGGGGGCGAGGGGCACTCTGCTCCGTGTGGGTGGGCTTCCTCTTCCCCCGGGATGCTGGAGCAGCTTCATCGGTGGGGAAGAGGCCGAGGTCACAGAGGAAGAGCTGCTGTGACTTTGGGGTTGCAGGTGAGGCAAGGGAGGGTGCTTTGGAGGGAGAGGGAACTGAGGACTGCGCAGTGCATGTGGATGCGTGTGTGTGTTCCAGGGCCCCATCCCCCTGTGAGTCTGGCTTCAGTCCCCTGAATGTGCGTGCGTGTGCGTTTTGTCATTGGCGTGTGTGTCAGTGTGCTGGATGTGTGTGTGCTGGTGTGTGCCTGTGCCAGTGTGTGTGTGCCTGGGATGGGTAAGGTGCTGGGGAGTGTGGATGGAGCAGAGGCAGGAGGGGTGAGGGACCGTTTGAGGAGGGACACTGCTGCCGTCAGGGAGGAGTCCATGGACCTATTGCCCCTCTGTAGGTCAGACATGCCCGATGAGATGCCCTCCATGAACGACACCAGCTGAGTCAACAGCGCGGTGTGCGCATGGAGGACACTCAGCATGGCTGTCTGCCCTACATGGAGCTGGCGAAGGAGGTACACAGACTCCTCACTCAGGGCAGCAGGGGACACAGGGGCAGGGGGTGCGGTGCCTGGCCCAAAGGAGACACGCTCCCGGACATGGGAGCCTCCACGGACCTGGGGAATGGGAGCCGATGGGAGGGCGGTGGTGGTGCTGGTGGTGGCGGGGACAGCAACACTAGCTGGGGTGTGGTGGCTGCTGACACCCGCCTCCACAAGGGAGTCATCCTCCGAGTTGCTCTGGTCCTCAGCTGAGGTGGATGCTGCTGAGGACTCCTCGGTGTGGCTCCCCTCGCCCTCCGTGCCACTGGGTCCCTCCGACCACTCCTCGGCTGCTGACCCAGTCTGGCTCTCTGGCTCCTCCTGGTCCGTGGAGCTGTCCCCTTCCGTGGCCGTGGATGTATCTGCAAACAATGGGGAAACAGACAGACATCAGTCACCTGCACCAAACGCACACACCACTGTGAGCACAGCACATTACAGAGCAAGCCCTGGCATCATTAGTTGTACATTGCTAAAAGTGCCCTAATTGAACAGGAGAAGTCAATTGTCAGTCTGATGCCAAGCATGGCACTCACATCCCACATGGCCTTGCACCCATCTGTCTGGTGTCTGTTGGATTGCAACACCCCAGTGTTGACACATGCACCAAGTACACAGTAGTTGGACAGTGCAGAGGACACGGTGTGGACACATCACAGCTCTTGCCACTGAGTCAGTACAGGTTCACGGATGTAAGGGATGCCCAGAGTCAAATAGGAAATGCATGTGATGCATTCCAGCGACAGACACCATGATGCACCCATGTCCTGATAGCCAGCGCCACTATGGTGTGCATGTAGCACATGTCACTCCCCTGCAGGATCACCAATCAGTAGACACATGCCATGGCGGAGGCATGACTGCAAAGTCATACATCACTGTCTCAGTGATGTATGACTTTGCAGCCAGACAACAACACTCTGCACTGTGTCACAATAGTAGGTCATGGGGAATGCAAGTCCTGGAGCTGCACAAGTGCACATGTACATCCCCCCCACAACACATCCTCTTAACCCTCATCTGTCCAGGTCATACCTATTGGACATATGGGAGACCTGTGACACTACCCTCTGAACCTGAGCCCCTCACACTCTGCTGTGCATGGGGAACAGCTGCCTGAACTTCACATTTACATGCCCCAGTCTGCATGGGCAGCTGATCAGACACCTATGTGTCACACAAGCATCGTCTCCTATGGTCACATCTCCAGTGGCATGCTGAGCCCCTACCAAGAAACTCCACAGCAGTCCTGGCGACTAATCCACAGCACACTGACACAGAGGCAGACACCTGAGGGGTCAAATCACTGTGCACAATGTGTCCTCTGATACACGGGAGTGGGAGTACAGAGTGTATTGTATGGCCTGGAGTAGGCATGACTGTCCAGCCCCACATGAATGAGGGATGAGCCCTGGACTGTAGGCAGCTGGCTAAGTATGTGTGACACACGTCATATACATACTCCTGGGGCCCAAACATTGTTCCCACCCGCAGCATGGGTGTGTGCCAGGTACCCCAGCCACATGTGGTGGATCAGCTCAGCAATTGGACCACAGATCAAAGTAACACGCTGAATACATGTCAGAATACAGGCATTGTGTAAGCAATGGACCCACCCATGATGCCCACCACAGAGTCAGGGAAACAGATGCTGTCTCCCACCTTGAGTCAAGCAAACTGCAAGGACACAGTCCTAAGTGACAGAATTCCCTGCATGTAAGGGCCACACCTGGGTATCAGATGAGGAGTGGGCAGTGCACAATAGAGGGACATGGCTCCTGGACAACATGACTGCTGTACTGTGGCAGTTCAACCTGGCCCGAGGAGGGCACATAACATGTTAGACAGAGTACACAGTGCAGTCTTTGACTCACCCCCTCCTTGCTGCTCTCTGGCCTTCAGCTGCCCATCCAGGTCTGGAAAGACCACCGCCAGGATCCTGAGCATGTGGGGGGTCAGGGTCCGTGTTCCGCCCCTCCTGCGAGGAGGCGACAGCTTCAGCTGGACCCGTGCAATCCTCCGGGTCCAGCCCCGAAGGTCCTGCCACCTCTTTTGGCAGTTGCGGATCCGGCGCTTGTAGACCCCCACGGACCGGACAGCCCGGACGATGTCCTTCCATATCTCATGCTTCCGATGGGCAGAAGCCTGTCAGGATGACAAAGTGATAAGGCCATTACTACACATGCAACATATCCGTGCATGACACAGTTGCATATACATGTCGCAATCACAGGGGCACATGGTGTACCCAGGCAGTGCACGGCTGCCCATGGACAGTTTTCCAGAAGTCACTACATGGTATCATAGCATGGGGAGTAAAACCCTGTTCAGAAGCACTGTCACTGCACCATACCTGTCCAGTGCAAGTCACTACACACTATGGGGGGTGACAACTACTCAGTGAGCCTGCTAGCCAGTGGTGTGCTGACTCTCAGCCTTGCTAGTCAGACAAAATGCACATTCAGAAAGGCAGTGCACAGAACACTCACCTGCTCCCCTGGTGTCCCATACAGCTTGCTGTACTGTGGAAGTAGGCTGTCCAGCAGGGCCTGGTTCTCTTCAAGGCTGAAGGCTGGGGCTCTCTCCACAGTACGTGCCATTGCAGGGTCCAGAGGGGCAGAGACAGCAGCAGTGCAGTGGCAGATGTCGTCCTGGAGCATGTAGTGCAGGCAAGTGGGCTCTCAGGGGAACATGCAGCAATATATATGTGCTGGAGAGGCAGATACTGTCCCTTGTGTCCAAAGTGATAGGTCCAAGTCGTTTGCATCTTCTGAATCTGGCCAATCCATGGAATAGCAGCACCAAAACACGCCCACAGCATCCTTCAAAATTTCAACTTCATGACATACATGATTTTGCAACATTGTTGTGGGTGACCAACTGATTTTCCAGCAACCGACTCGTTCGAATATTCGAAAACGCGTCCGTTGCCAGGCAAGCCCATTGTCAATGGGTGCGCACCGATCGGTCCATTGAGGTACAACGCGCACAGGGGTACAACGCGTACCCGCACACATTGAATGCAATGGGCCGGCCGGAGGCACCGATCGGTCCATTGCAGTACAACGCGCACAGGGGTACAACGCGTACCCGCACACATTGAAAGCAATGGGCCGGCCGGAGGCACCGATCGGTCCATTGCTGTTCAACGCATCACTGTACATGTGACTGGCATATGTCAGCATGCCTGTCTCAGATGGACATATGCCAGCCACAGATAGCTCCCAGGGAGTGAGGGGCACACCTACATCACGACAGCCTGTCCAAACCTTATCATAAGGCATGTAAGGCTGCATTTCCTATTGTGTGTATGTTGGTGTACATGTTGTCCTGTGGGTGTCACCTGTGGGCAGCCACCCCCAGGCTGTGCACGTGTTAATGGGGACAGGATCCTGGGTGTTACGTGTACGTGACCACTGTGATGTGCAACTGTTCATATCTGTGCATGTGCCATGGTCACATTTCACAGTGGTGTTTGTGTATGTCATGTCACATACCCCGTGAGTCCCATGTGGGACGGTATGTTTGAGCCAGGGTGTCCCAGTGGCACAATAGTGATGGCCCTCCACAGTCTTTGTGCATGTAGTGTTTACAATGTCTCTGATTTCATGTGCACAATGGGAGACAGTCTCCACATCCACGTTGTGTGTGCATGGACTCTGATGTTGTGCGTGTGTGTCACAGACGTCCATGGCTCTCCTGCCATGGCAAGTGTGGCCACTACCTGTGGGGGTCATGTTTGTTTTGTTGTGGTGTACACATGATACTCCAGGTGATGCCAGTGTCCATGTGGCATTACAGGGTCCCTGGGAATGTGCCTGTCGTTGAGCTGTGGTGCCTGGGGCACATCTGTCCTCACATGTCACTGGGGGGTGACTGTGACACAGCATCATGATATCCAATGGGCCAACCTGGGACAAATTGATGCCACCTGTAGGACCGTGTTGACAGATGTTGGCCATGTATGTACCATACATGTCGTTCCGGTACTGCACACTTCATGTAGTTGTGCCTCATGATGATGTATGTTGGGATCTTGAGTGTGTTCAATGCCGCATATGTGGGGTGACTGACGATCTTGCTTACTTCTCCTCTGCACTGCAGGGCTCCTGCTGTCCATCGGCCATTCCCAGACCTGGCAACGATGGTGGAACGGGACAGCATCCGACGGTACCGCTTCACCAGGCAGCTGATTGAGGATTTTGCAGTGCAGTTGTCCCCACATTTGCAGCCTGGCCGGCCGTATCCTACAGCGCTGACCCCCAAGGTGAAGGTGATGGCAGCCCTACACTTCTTTGCCACCGGTACCTTCCAACATACTGTGGCGTCTGCTGGTGGGATGTCACAGACCATGTTCAGCCGTGTGCTCCGCGATTTCTTGGCGGCAATGTTGCTCTTCCTGAACCGGTACATCTATTTCCCTAGACTGCGACGACTCACTGACGTGAAGAGTGACTTTTATGCCCTGGGGAGGATGCCGCATGTCATTGGCTCCATTGATGGGACACATGTGGCTTTGGTACCACCACAGGCCCAGGAGCAGGCCTACAGGAACCGCAAGCACTACCACTCGGTCAATGCACTGGTGGTGTGTCTTGCAGACATGACCATCACACACGTGTGTGCCCGTTTCCCTGGTTCAGCACACGATGCCTTTGTGATGAGGAGTAGTCGCATCCCCAGGTTGATGGCACAGATGCAGAACCAGCGTGCCTGGCTTGTCGGTGTGTACTGACTTTGTGCCATTGTGTGTGATCTGATCTGTAGTATTCCGCCCACTTTTCCAAGTCAGCTGATGTGCACTTGTCTGTCCGTAGGTGACTCGGGATACCCCAACATGCCGTGGTTGCTGACACCCCTCAGGAACCCTGTGACACCTGCCCAGATGCGCTACAATGAGGCACATGGTCGGACCAGGAGAGTGATTGAGCGGACCTTTGGTCTCCTGAAGAGCCGCTTCCGCTGCCTGGACAAGACCGGAGGGTCCCTCCCATATGCCCCTGCGAAAGTGTGCAAGATTATCATCGTCTGCTGCATGCTCCACAACCTGGCAGTGCGGAAGGAGTTGCCTCTCATCCAGGATGACGATGACCAACATCCGCCACCTGTGGAGGATCCTGGCCTGGACCACGATGCCAGTGACGATGATGATGATGATGATGGTGATGGTGATGTCCGCACACAGCTCATCACCAACTTCTTTAGCTGAATGTGAGTATCCTGAGGTGTCATGTCAATGATGTGAGTTGGCATGATGTGTGGGTGGTGCTCTGGTGCTGTTGGAGTGTGTCCATGGGCTACTTGACTGGATGTGTGTTGCGATGTGTGGTGACAGGTGGGCTGTACTCCCCAACAGTGTTGACATGCTAACTTGGTTCTGGGTGGGTATCTTGTAACATGTATTGTGCATGAGTTTTGCTGTTCTGTCCTGTACTCCATTGCTTTTGACTGTGTGTCATTTCTGTCCTTCACAGGGTACTTTCAGATTCGTTTGGTCAACTGTGTCCACCGACAACGTGATTGCACATCCAGGCTGGTAGCTGTTGTGTCCCTACAGGTGATGTGCGCCACACCCATGGACTTCCTTCTGTCTACAGTTGTTGACTGTGTGCCCGCTACCAGGTGGGGTTACCTTGCATCTGTAGTGGTTACGGCATGTTGCTACTGTGTAATAAACCTGTGCTTCACTTAGTGATGTGCGTTGTCTGTGGTCACACATTTGACTGCCATTTGCTTACTGCACCTGTGGGCTACTTGACTACAACTGGGAATGGGTGTGGTGTCTGTGCATTGCACCGTCTTCCCTGGCAACATCAGTGTAGGCAATGAGTCAGATGGCCTAGGTGTGTATGTGTGTTGTGTAGCCCTGGTGGTGTGTCTCCCTCATATGTGTCACGTTGCCTGTACTCACATGCCTGTGTTGTCCTTGCTGTTGCAGTTCGCATACACAGTGTAATTTTGTTGTTCATCATCCCCATAACAGTACCCACGTTGGAATCACGACAGAGGCAAGTATGGTGTATTATTGTGTTTATTGTGATACATCTGTGATAATAGTGCATAGGATGGATTGTGCTGTACATGAATCTTGCAATCCCAAGTTCCTAGATGAATAGAAAGTCCAGGTAGACAGGATCCCCAGTATCGGGGCCACAGTTGTCTGACACATTGTTCCAACTTGTACTCCCCATGCAATGTGTGGGAGTAGTGTTGCCATCAACAGGGTGAACAGTCTGTGCACAAAGGCGAAAATCCAGAACAGGTTCAGGCTTCCTGGGAGTTGCGCTTGGCCATCAGCCTCTCACTTTCCCCTCCTCGGACGACCCCTCTTCTTGGGGGGGGCCCTCAAGTGCAGGCTGCTGCGGTGCAGGGGACTCTCCGCCAGAGTCCTCCTCCCTCCCTGTGGCAGTTGCAGTTTGTTCGGTACCAGATGTTGTTGGCACACAGGGAGGTGTGGACTGGTTGCTGTTCATCTGGCGGAGGCATTGTAAAATGTCCCTGTGCACCGCCG
This sequence comes from Calotriton arnoldi, assembly GCA_963921515.1. Lineage (NCBI taxonomy): Eukaryota > Metazoa > Chordata > Amphibia > Caudata > Salamandridae > Calotriton > Calotriton arnoldi. The sequence goes on from CAWUFW010031058.1 coordinate 12,503, forward strand.
TCATCTCATGTAGTACATCCCACTTGGACTCCACGCGGGTCATGTGGGAGTCCACACGTGACATGTGGGAGTCCACACGTGACATGTGTGACTCCACATGGGACATGTGGGAGTCCAAGCGGGCATGATGGGCAGCCTGCTGCTGTTTGATGTCTCTGAGGAGCCCCACTACCTGGCTGAGCTCTCCGGTGCTGGACTGGTACGCATCAGCTATGCGTACCAGTTGTGGGTCTTCATGCACACCAGCAACGTCTGCAAGCAGCGACCTCTGTCTCCCACCCCTCCCACCACCCCTGCTGACATGTGCAGTGTGTGCAGTTGCACGCACAGATAACCCTGGTCCACCTTGGGGGTTGGTGGTGGTGGTGGTGTCCATGGCCCCAGGTTGGTCCAGGGTCACTGCGCTGGTGTTGTTCCTTATTCTGTCCATGTCGGCAGGGATGGTATTCGTGGTGACAGTCGTTGGAGGGGTGGGTGCAGGGGGTGCAGCTGGTGGACCTGCTGGTGCTGCAGCTGGTGGTCCTGCTGGTGCAGCATGTTGACTTGCACCGGATGTGCCAGGTTGTTCTTCATCGTCCGAGGAGGACAGAGGCTGTACGACGCCAGTGAGCTCGGCATCCTCTTGAGCCTGGGACTGGGACTCCTCAGCGTCTGCTGCTGTGTCCCTATCATCACCTGTTTTTGGGAGACACAAACAATGTATGTCATGTTTCTGCAGGCATCAGTGGTTGACACACCTGACAGTTGTGACTGTGCCTCGGGGTGCGGGCCTGTACATTGTATTGTCCTAAGTCGTCACAGTCAGGGGTTGATATTGGTGTGGCACATTGTCCTGCATTATTTGGGCATTTCTATGTATTCTCTGGGGTGTGAACATGGTCTGCATTGATTGTGTTTGGTTGACAGCCAGACCTCCTTCCCACCCACCCACCCACCCAGTCAGTTATCCCACCATGGAACGTGCTTGCATTGCAGGGAGTGTAAGTTGTCTCTCAGGATGTCAGTCAGAGGTGTCCTGCTGTTTGTTGGTGCACAGTTGGCAGCAGGGCCTTGTGCTCCCCGCAGCAGTAGCCAGTGTCAGCCATCTTGTGAGTCCTTCTCCACTCCCTGTGATGTGAGCATGGTTCAGGGTGGTGTTGATGGGCCAGTTGTGAGGCTGAGCAATGTCTGTGACTACGACTCCCATCATGCTATTGCCTCCACCCCCCTTCCCAGCATGCCCATGCTTCCTTCCTTTTGACTCTGCTTCCCTGTGGGGTGGGCTGGCTGTGCTGACAGGATGGCTGGGAGTGTTGTCCTGGCAGTTGTTTGGCTAAGAGTCCCAAGAGTGTCCCTGTGCTTCACACAACATAACCCAGGGTGGTGGTGCTTTGTGGGATCTTGTGTTAGGATGGAGGGCATTGCATTCTACCAGGTGGGTACTGTGGAGTTTGTGTTGGGGGGGGGGTGTGAGGGGAGGTGCTGGTGACTATGGTCAGTGCTGCAAGTCCCCCTTCCCACCCAGCCAGCCAGCCAGATATCCCACCATGGAACGTGCTTGCATTGCAGGGAGTGTAAGTTGTCTCTCAGGATGTCAGTCAGTGGTGTCCTGCTGTTTGTTGGTGCACAGTTGGCAGCAGAGCCTTGTGCTCCCCACAGCAGTAGCCAGTGTCAGCCATCTTGTGAGTCCTTCTCCACTCCCTGTGATGTGAGCATGGTTCAGGGGGGTGTTGATGGGACAGTTGTGGGGGGGGGGGGCAATATGTGTGAGTGCGACTCCCATGATGCTATTGGCTACACTGACTTGGCCAGCATACACAGAATTCCTTCCTTTGAGTGGTCTTCACTGTGTGTTGGTGTTGTTGTGGTGGCTACATGTGTGGATGTGTGTGTTAGTTCTATTTGTGCCACTGCCTAGCTGTAGTTGTGGTTGTGTTTGTACATGTGTTGGCACAGTTGGATGTGACTTTTTTGATGGCATGTGTTGTGTTTATCTGACTGACATACACATTTTGGGATGATTCTGTTCTAGTTGCTGTGTAATTGCTATGAGTGCATGGTTTGACTCTCCCCTTGACAGTGATGTGTGTGTTTTGTGGCAGTTTATTGTGTACATTTGTTGTGTACTCACCAGGCTCTGGGATGTCCTCTAGTCCATATACGCTCACTGGCGGAAGGATGGCCCGCACCTTCTCCTCCCAGGGCCTGAGGTATACTGGCTTGGCAGGAGGGCCACTGCCGGTGTATTGGCTCAGGTGGTAGTCTTTCTTGAGCAGCTCCCGGACCCTCCTGCGCACGTCATACCACCTGTTCTGGATGTCGGTCTTTGTGCGCCGACATGGTGATTGGGCGTTCACCCTGTTGATGATCCTCTCCCACATCTTGGTTTTCTGCGACATGGGGGTCTGTTGGACCAGAGTGCCAAACAGCTGTGGCTCCACCCTGAGGATCTCGTCTACCATGACTTCCAATTCACTATCTAGGAACTTGGGATTCTTCTTGGGGGCATGGTGATGGGTGGTGATAGTGGGTGATGTGTGTGTTGGTGTGCAGGTGAGGGTGTGTGGGTGTGTGTTGTGCTGGGTGTATGTGAGGTAGGTATTTGTTGGTGTGCTGCTGGTGTGTGGCTTGTGTGAGGGATGAGCTGTGGGTGTGTGGTTGCTTTCTCTTGGGTGCTGGCAGTGGAATGGCATTTGCAAAGGCTCATGGTAGTGATTTGTGTCCTTTATATAGGTGGAGTTGTTGGTGTGTCTTTGTTCTCTGTCCCCACCCCCCCAGTATTTATTGGCTTGGTAATTGCTTGTTTGGCCTTTTTTTGGTTGATTTTTCCTTTGTGCTGTTTGTGTATGTTGGAAACGTTCTTGTGACCGAGTCGGACCCTGCATTGGTCTCGTACGGTGTTTTCCGTTTCGTTCACGCTGTGTTTGTGCAGTTTTGTATGCTGCGTACGCGTCGGTCGCGGTGTATTGTGTTGCTTCGGCTCGGTTTTGTATGCGTGTCGGTCGTACGGCTTGTCCTCCGTCCGACTCGGTCGTGTTTTTTCGCGCCTTGCATCGTACTTTGCAGGTTGGAGTTGGCGGGTACGATTCGGTCGGATTTGTTCCGGGTGCGTGTCGGTCGGTTGGATTCGCGTGTTTTTCCGGCCGGATTGCTATTTTCCGAGCGGGTCGGTCGGTCGGCTTGGTTTCCTGACGTGTCGGTCGGATTTATCGCGGCTTGCATCGTACTTGGCGTGTCGGGCGCCACTGGTACGTGTCGGTCGGTATTTTTTCCGGATCCGAGTCGGTCGGTGCTTTTTCCGGCCCGAATCGGAATCGACCCCTGTGTGCTGGAAAGATCCAGAAGCAAAAAAATGCAGGGCCGCCATCACCTTAGACTTTGGTGTGAAAGCACCCGGATATGTCCTGTGAGGCTGCAGGTGGGGCTCCAACATAGCACATAGGTCTTGGAGGGTGTCTCGATCCAGCCGGAATTTCCGTATGACCTCCTCATCCTCCATGTCTGCCAGCACTGTGAAGAGACGATGCAGATTTGGTGTCCTCCTAGGTGAGATGAAAGAGGACACATGTCAATTCAATCCACCAGGAGATGTGTCTGACAACTTACGTTTTGACTCACACAACGGAAACAATGACTAGCATCACAGTACACCTTACA
>CAWUFW010031059.1:0-16137 GCA_963921515.1 Calotriton arnoldi
AGTGGGGATGGTAGTAGTGGTGGCCATCCATCCCTCTATGAGTGGGGATGGTAGTAGTGACAGGTGGGTCCAGGCCCCCATGAGTAGGGGTGGTGGTAGTGGTAGTGGATCCAGGCCCCCCATGAGTAGGGGTGGTGGTAGTGGTAGCATCCAGGCCCCCATGAGTAGGGGTGGGGGTAGTAGTAGGGGCATCCATCCCCCATGAGTGGGGATGGTAGGTAGTGACAGGCATCCAGTGTCCCCATGAGCAGGGGTGGTGGGTAGTGGCAGGCATCCAGGCTCCCCATGAGTGGGTGTGATGGTGGTAGTGTGCAGGCATCCAGCCCCCCAGGAGTGAGTGGTGGTAGTGGCAGGCACCCAGGGCCCCCATGAGTAGGGGTGGTGGCAGTGGTAGGCATCCATGCCCCCATGAGTGGTGGCGGGTAGTAGTGGCAGGTGATCCAGGTCCCTCTGCGTAGGTGGGGATGGGTAGCAGTGGCAGGCATCCAGGCCTCTATGAGTAGGGGTGGTGGTAGTGGTAGGCATCCAGGCCCCCCATGAGGGGTGGTGTAGGCATCCATCCCCCATGAGTGATGAAGAAGGACAGGCATCCAGGCCTCATGAGTAGTGGTGTTAGTGATCGCATCCATCCCCCATGAGTGGGGATGGTAAGACAGGCATCCATCCTCCATGAGTGGGGGACAGGTAGGGACAGCATCCAGGCCCCCATGAGTAGGTGTGCAGTAGTGGTAGTATCCAGGCCCCATGAGTAGGGTGTGGTAGTGTTAGGCATCCATCCTCTATGAGTGGGATGGTAGTTAGGCATCCATCTCATGATGGATGGTAGTAGTGAGAGTAACCACATCCCCCATGATAGTGACAGGCATCCATCCCCCATGAGTGGGGATATAGTAGTGGACAGGCATCCAGGCCCCAAAGTGAGTAGTGGCAGGAGAGGATCCAGCCCCAAGAGTAGGGGGTGGTGGCAGGTAGGGCATCCGTGCCCCATGAGTAGGGTGGTAGAAGCAGCATCCAGGCCCCTATGAGCGTGAAGATGGTAGTAGTGCAGGCATCCATCCCCTGGCAGGGATGGTAGTAGTGACAGGCATCCATCCCCCTATGAGTGGATGGCAGTGGTGGCAGGCATCCAGCCCCCCATGAGTGGTGTGGTGGTAGATGAGCATCCAGGCCCCACACAGAGGGGTGGTGGGGCAGTATCCAGGCCTCATGAGTAGGGTGGCAGTGGTAGGCATCCAGGCCCCATGAGTAGGGGCAGGGTAGTGGTAGGCATCGAGGCCCCTGGGAGTAGGTGTGCGGTAGTGGCAGCATCCAGGCCCCCACAGAGGTAGGGGTGGGTGGCAGTGGCAGGCATCCAGGCCCCCATGAGAGGGTGGAAGTGGGAGAGGGCATCCGTCCCTATGAGGGGGATGGTGCAGTGACAGGCATCCAGGCCCATGCGTAGGGGAGGTGGGCAGGTCGGCATCCGCCCCTAAGTGAGGCGGTAGTAGACAGGGCATCCAGGCCCCCATGAGTAGGGGTGGTGTAGTGACAGGCATCCAGGCCCCCATGAGTAGGGTGGTGGTAGTAGTCGGCATCCATCCCCGCATGGGTGGGGATGGTAGTAGTGACAGGCATCCAGGCCCCCATGAGTAGGGGTGGTGGCAGTGGTAGGCATCCAGGCCCCCATGAGTAGGGGTGGTAGTAGTGAGAGGTATCCAGGCCCCTCGCGAGTGGGGATGGTGGTGGTGACAGGGCATCCAGGCCCCCCATGAGTAGGCGGTGGTGGGAAGCAGGCAGGCATCCAGGCCCTCATGATAGTAGGGGTGGTGGTAGTACAGGCATCCAGGCCCCCATGAGTAGGGGTGGTGGTAGTGGTAGGCATCCATCCCCCATGAGTGGGGATGTAGTAGTGACAGGCATCCAGCCCCCCGCTGAGTAGGTGTGGTGGAGAGTGCAGAAGCATCCAGCCCCCTATGAGTAGGGGATGATAGTAGTGACAGGCATCCAGGCCCCCATAGGGTGGTGGTAGTAGGTATCCATCTCATGAGTGATGGTAGTAGTGGCAGGCATCCATCCCCCTATGAGTGTGGGGACGTGTGGAGGTGACCGGCATCCAGGCCCCCATGAGTAGGGGTGGTGGTGTTAGGCATCCAGCCCCCATGAGTAGGTGGTGGTAGTGGCAGGCATCCAGGCCCCCATGCGAGGGGGTGTGGTAGTGTAGGGATCCAGCCCTGCGAGTGGGTGGTGGCAGCATCCATCCCCCTACAGTGGGGATGGTAGTAGTGAGGCATCCATCCCCATGAGGATGGCAGTAGCAGGACAGGCATCCAGGCCCGTGAGCAGGGGCAAAAGAGGGAGAGACATCCATCCCCCATGAGTGGGGATGGCAGGTAGTGACAGGCATCCAGCCCCCATGAGTAGGGTGGTGGTAGTGGTAGCCATCAGGCCCCTATGGCGTGTGTGCGGCATTGGTGATAGCCATCCCCGCCCCATATGGTCTCTGGTTGCTGTTAGTGCACGTCATTTCTGCATCCCTGCGTGTGTGCATAGCAGCAGTCGGGTACGCGTGCGTTTGTTTGTGTTGTGGGCGTCTGACCTACCATGCCCGCGCCCGCGATGCGCGCCTGCACCGGGTTCCGGTAACAGATGCGGTTGGTACTGTTAGGATTCCTGCGCGATGGGATTCATGGTTGGGTCGTCTCGCTCGGATTTGCCGTGGCTTCCGACTCGCACTCGCCGCTGGCTTGTTCGTCTCTGCAGCCGCGGACTCGCCTTTGGTGGCTTGAATCGAGCTTGTGCGTGCAGCTCTCCGGATGCTCTGACGCGCCGGACGATGAGTTTACGGCCCGCGCGCAGGTCGGAGTGCGATCGCAGATTCAGTCCCGGCCGGAAGGTGCCAGTGTGTTTGCTTCCGCGCGACTCGATCGGGCGCTTACAGCATCCGGCCGGGCGGGAACTGAACAGAGCTGGAATGGGTACGTGCACGCCCGGCCGGAATTCTGAGCAGTTATGCGCATCGTACTTGCGCTCGCTCGGACGACTGTTCGAATCGGTCGGGAAACACGCGTTCGCTCGTATTTTTCCGGACGAATCGTGCTAGGTGCGCTTCCGGCCGAGATCGGAATCGACCCCTATAGTGTTGCAGCACCGTTACTGTGGACTTAATACTTATTGTAGTGGGAGTTGTAAATTCTATATCTTTTATATGTGTAGCAGCTTCCCTGAGTAATGGACTGATTCACTGGCAGTGTGGAATTCAGTAAACTTATATTCAGCTGTTTAGTTGTACCGAGCACCTTCGGCCTGACTTGTAATAGTTGCGTATCATACTGGAGTTGGGAGATCTCATGTAGAATGTACTTATTTCATCTGCTAGTGATCAGGCGAGGACTATCTTGTGAATCTTAATACTTTAACTGGAGTTGGAAACTAGTACAATCTATTATCAGGTTAAGAGAATTGTCAATTCGGGCCGATCCTCGGGTCGCGAGGCTCGGAAGACTCTATCACCATTCGCCGGGAAAAAGCCAGGCTAACGCCTGTTTCCCGACCGATCCGCGCATTAGTCCCAACGAGCAAGCACGACGCGACAACAGCATAGATCTCCGACTCCAGTCGTGACTCACCCAATCCAGGTCCTGCTCCTCGACCGAGCCGGATCCGCGAAACGCAGAATCGAAGTCGCACGGAAGCCAAAATGCAGCCCCCGTCCGGCCGGACAAGTACGATGCGCTCTGCGCACGCGCCGAACCCGTCGCTACGCACGGCACGTCAAAGCATCCGGAGAGGCGCACAGTAAGCTCCGGATTCGCGCCACAGGACATCCACGGCTACGAGACGAACACGCCAGCGACGAGGACGAGGCGAAGCAACGAGAAAGACGAACGAGACTAACCAACCATGAATCCCATCGTGCCAGATCCTACCAATATTCTACATCTACTACCGGAACAGGCACGGACGCGCACGGTGCAGAAGGCTGCAAGTCAGACACCAACCACAAAACAAACATACACGCACCCGACATATCACACACACACACAGAGGGATGCAGAAATTACTTACACCAGCAACAGCAGCACCATAGGGGCGGGATGGCCATCACCAATGCCACATATACACATAGGGGCCCGGATGCCTCACCACTACTACCACCTCTACCCAGGGGTGCCAGATGCCTACCACTACTACCCACCCCTACCCAGGGGGTGCTGGATGCCTACCACTACTACCACCTCTACCCAGGGGGTGCCAGGATGCCTACCACTACTACCACCTCTACCCATGGGGGCTGGATGCCTATCACCACTACCACCTCTACCCATGGGGTGCCGGATGCCTACCACTACTACCACCCCTACCCAGGGGGCTGGATGCCCACCACTACCACCACCCCTACCCAGGTGGGCTAGATGCCTACCACTACTACTCACTCACCTACCCATGGGGGCTAGATGCCTGCTCACTACTACCACCCCTACCCAGGGGGTGCCAGATGCCTACCACTACTACCACCTCCTACCCATGGGGTGCCAGATGCCTACCACTACTACCACCTCTACCCATGGGGGGCTGGATGCCTATCACTACTACCACCCTTACCCAGGGGTGCCAGATGCCCACCACTACTACCACCTCACCCATGGGGGCTGGATGCTCTGTCACTACTACCACCTCTACCCAGGGGGTGCCAGATGCCTCACCACTACCACCACCCCTACCCAGGGGGTGCCAGATGCCTACCACTACTACCACCCCTACCCATGGGGGGCTGGATGCCTGTCACTACTACCACCTTCACCCAGGGGGTGCCGGATGCCTACCACTACTACCACCCTACCCATGGGGTGCCAGATGCCCACCACTACTACCACCTCTACCCATGGGGTGCTAGATGCCTGACCACTACTACCACCCCTCTACCCATGGGGTGCCAGATGCCTACCACTACTACCCACCCCTACCCATGGGGGCTGGATGCCTGCCACTACTACCACCCCTACCCAGGGGGTGCCAGATGCCTACCACCACTACCACCCTCTACCCAGGGGGTGCCAGGATGCCTACCACTACTACCACCTCACCCAGGGGCTGGATGCCCACCATTACTACCACCCTCACCCATGGGGTGCCAGATGCCTACCACTTACTACCACCTCTACCCATGGGGGCTGGATGCCTGTCACTACTACCACCTCCACCCAGGGGTGCCAGATGCCCACCACTACTACTCACCCTACCCAGGGGGTGCCAGATGCCTGCTCACTACTACCACCCTCACCCAGGGGGTGCCAGATGCCTCACCACTACTACCACCCCTACCCATGGGGTGCTAGATGCCTCACTCACTACTACCACCCCTACCCATGGGGGCTGGATGCCTGTCACTACTACCACCCTCTACCCAGGGGGTGCCAGATGCCTACCACTACTACCACCCTACCCAGGGTGCCGGATGCCCACCACTACCACCACCCCCACCCAGGGGTGCCAGATGCCTACTACTACTACCACCCTCTACCCATGGGGGTGCCAGATGCCTACCACTACTACCACCTCTACCCATGGGTGGCTAGGATGCCTATCACTACTACCACCCTTACCCAGGGGGTGCTGCAGATGCCTATCACTACTACCACCTCTACCCATGTGGGTGCTAGATGCCTACCACTACTACCACCTCTACCCATGGGGGGCTGGATGCCTGTCACTACCACCACCCCTTACCCGAGGGGTGCCAGATGCCCACCACTACTACTCACCCCCACCCATGGGTGCCAGATGCCTACCACTACTACCACCCTACCCATGGGGGCTGGATGCCCACCCACTACTACCACCCCACCCAGGGGGTGCCAGATGCCTCACCACTACTACCACCCCACCCATGGGGGGCTGGATGCCTGTCACTACTACTCACCCTACCCAGGGGGTGCCAGATGCCTACCACTACTACCACCCTCTACCCAGGGGGTGCCAGATGCCCACCACTACTACCACCTCTACCCAGGGGGCTGGATGCCTACCACTACTACCACCTCACCCATGGGGTGCTGGATGCCTCCACCACTACTACCACCCCCACTCTCAGGGGTGCTAGATGCCCACCACTACTACCACCTCCCTACCCAGGGGGTGCCAGATGCCTACCACTACCACCACCCTCTACCCAGGGGGTGCCAGATGCCTACCACTACTACCACCCCTACCCATGGGGGCTGGATGCCTGTCACTACTCACCACCTCCACCCAGGGGTGCCAGATGCCCACCACTACTACCGCCCTCCCGGGGGTGCCGATGCCTACCACTACTACCCACCTCACCCAGGGGGTGCCAGATGCCTACCACTACTACCACCCTCTACCCATGGGGGCTGATGCCTACCACTACTACTCACCCCTACCCAGGGCGTGCCAGACATGCCTCAGTCCACTACCACCACCCCCTACCCATGGGGGCTGGATGCCTGCCACTCACCACCTCCACCCAGGGGCAGATGCCCACCACTACCCACCCTACGGGGGTGCCAGATGCCTACCACTACTACCACCCCTACCCATGGGGTGCCAGGATGCCTCGCCACTGCTCACCACCCCTACCCATGGGGCGTGCCAGATGCCCCTCACTACACAGGTGCCGCCACTACTACCCCACCCCTACCCAGGGGGTGCCAGATGCTCACCACTACTACCACCCCACCCATGGGGGCCAGGATGCCTGCCACCACCACCACCCTTACTCAGGGGTGCCGGATGCCCACTCACTACCACCACCTCTACCCACAGTGGGTGCCAGATGCCCACCACACTACTACCACCCCACCCATGGGGTGCCAGATGCCTACCACTACCACCACCCCCACCCATGGGTGCCAGATGCCTACCACTACTACCACCCCTACCCATGGGGGCTGGATGCCTGTCACCACCACCACCCCACCCAGGGGGTGCCAGATGCTCACCACTACTACCACCTCTACCCATGGGGGCTGGTGCCTGTCACTACCACCACCCCCACCCAGGGGGCTGGATGCCTACCACTACTACCACCCCTACCCAGGGGGTGCCAGATGCCTACCACTACTACCACCCTCCCCTACCATGGGGTGCTAGGATGCCCACCACTACTACCACCCTCTACCCAGGGTGCCAGATGCCCAACACTACTACCACCTCTACCCATGGGGGGCTGGATGCCTATCACTACTACCACCTCTACCCAGGGGTGCCAGATGCCCTACCACTACTACCACCCCCACCATGGGCGATGAGGGCCTGATGCCCGTCACTACTACCACCTCTACCCAGGTGCCAGATGCCTACCCACTACTACCACCCCACCCAGGGGGTGCCAGATGCCTACCACTACTACCACACCTCTACCCAGGGGTGCCAGATGCCACCACTACTACCACCCCACCCATGGGGGCTGGATGCCTATCACCACTACCCACACCTACCCAGGGGGGCCGGATGCCTACCACTACGACCACCTCTACCCATGGGGGCTGGATGCCTGGTCACTACCACCACCCTCACCCATGGGGTGCCAGATGCCTACCACTACTACCACCTCACCCAGGGGGTGCCAGATGCCTCACCACTACTACCACCCCTACCCAGGGGGTGCCAGATGCCTACCACTACTACCACCTCCACCCAGGGGGTGCCAGGATGCCCACCACTACGTCACCACCTCACCCATGGGGGCTGGATGCCTGTCACTACTACCACCTCTGCCCAGGGGTGCCAGATGCCTACCACTACTACCACCCCTACCCATGGGGCTGATGCCTGCCACTACTACCACCTACCAGGGGGGCCGGATGCCTACCACTACTACCACCCCTACCCAGGGGTGCCGGATGCCCACCACTACCGCCCACCCTCACCCAGGGTGCCAGATGCCCACCACTACTACCACCTCACCCAGGGGGTGCCAGATGCCCACCACTACTACCACCTCCACCCATGGGGGGCTGGATGCCTGCCACTACCCCACCCCACCCAGGGGGGTGGATGCCTGTCACCACCACCACCCCCCAGGGTGCCAGATGCCTACCACTACTACCACCCCTACCCATGGGGTGCAGATGCCTGCTCACTACTACCACCCTACCCCAGGGGTGCCAGATGCCCACCACTACTACCACCCCTACCCATGGGGGCTGGATGCTCTACCACTACTACTACACCCCTACCCAGGGGTGCCAGATGCCTACCACTACTACCACCTCTACCCATGGGGGCTGGATGCCCGTCACTACTACCACCCCACCCAGGGGTGCCAGATGTCCTACCACTACCACCACCCCTACCCATGGGGGCTGGATGCCTACCACTACTACCACCCTACCCATGGGGCCAGATGCCAACACTACTACCACCTCACCCATGGGGGCTGGATGCTCTGTCACTACTACCCACCCCTACCCAGGGGGTGCCAGATGCCTACCACTACTCACTCACCTCTACCCATAGGGGCTGGATGCCTGCTCACTCACTACCACCCTACCCTAGGGGTGCCATGGATGCCTGCCACCACTACTCACCACCCTACCCAGGGGTGCCAGATGCCTACCACTACTACCACCCCTACCCATGGGGGCTGGATGCCCGTCACTACTACCACCTCTACCCAGGGGGGCTGGATGCCTGTCACCACTACCCACCCTACCCATGGGGGCTGGATGCCTGTCACTACTACCACCTCTACCCATGGGGGGCTGGATGCTCTGTCACTACTACCACCTCCTACCCAGGGGGTGCCAGGATGCCTACCACTACCACCACCTCTACTCCAGGGGGGCCGGATGCCTACCACTACTACCACCCCTACCCAGGGGATGCCAGATGCCTACCACTACTACTCACCTCTACCCATGGGGGCTGGATGCCCATCACTACTACCCACCTCACCCAGGGGGTGCCAGATGCCCACCACTACTACCACCTCTACCCATGGGGGCTGGATGCCTGTCACTACTACCACCTCTACCCAGGGGTGCCAGATGCCTACCACTACTACCACCTCTACCCAGGGGTGCCAGATGGCCTACCACTACTACCACCCCTACCCATGGGGCCGGATGCCCAGCCACTACTACCACCCCACCCAGGGGTAGCCTACTACTGCCCTACCCCACGGGGTGCCGATGCCTACACTACTCACTCACCTCTACCCAGGGGGGCTGGATGCCTGTCACTACTACCACCCCTACCCAGGGGTGCCAGATGCCTACCACTACTACCACCTCTACCCAGGGGCGTGCCTGGATGCCTACCACTACTACCACCTCTACCCAGGGGGTGCCAGATGCCTACCACTACTACCACCCTCTACCCAGGGGGTGCCAGATGCCTAGGCATCTACTACCACCCCTACCCAGGGGGCTGATGCCTGCCACACGACTCACCCCTACCCAGGGGGGCCGGATGCCCACTAACCACTACCCTCTACCCAGGGGGTGCCAGATGCCTACCACTACTACCACCCCCCACCCAGGGGGGCTGGATGCCTACATCACTACTACCACCTCTACCCATGGGGTGCTAGGATGCTCACTCACTACTACCACCCCCACCCATGGGGCCGGATGCCTGTCACTACTACCACCTCTACCCAGGGGTGCCAGATGCCTACCACTACTACCACCCCACCCATGGGGCCTGGATGCCTGTCACTACTACCACCTCTCCCAGGGTGCCAGATGCCTACCACTACTACCACCTCTACCCATGGGGGGCTGGATGCCCACCACTACTACCACCCCCACCCATGGGGGCTAGATGCCTACCACTACTACCACCTCTACCCAGGGTGCCAGATGCCTACCACTACTACCACCTCTGAACCCATGGGGCTGGATGCCCACCACTACTACCACCTCTACCCAGGGGGTGCCAGATGCCTACCACTACTAATTCACCTCCTCCCAGGGGGTGCCAGATGCCTACCCACTACTACCACCCCTACTCCAGGGGTGCCAGATGCCTACCACTACTACCACCCCTACCCAGGGGGCTGGATGCCTGTCACTACTACCACCCCTACCCATGGGTGCTAGATGCCTACCACTACTACCACCCCTACCCATGGGGGCTGGATGCTCTGTCACTACTACCACCCTACCCATGGGGGGCTGGATGCCTACCACCACACACTCCTGCGCCCATGGGGGCTGGATGCCCACCACTACTACCACCTCTACCCAGGGGGTGCCAGATGCCTACCACTACTACCACCTCTACCCATGGGGGCTGGATGCCTGTCACTACCTACCACCTCTACCCATGGGGGGCCTGATGCCTGTCACTACTACCCACCCTTACCCATGGGGCCAGATGCCTGCCACTACTACCACCCCTCTACCCAGGGGGGCTGGATGCCTACCACTACTACCACCTCTACCCATGGGGGGCTGGATGCTCTACCTGACTACTACCTCACCCCTACCCAGGGGGTGCCAGATGCCCACCACTACTACCACCCCTACCCATGGGGGCTGGATGCCTGACCACTACTACCACCCTACCCATGGGGGCTGGATGCCTGTCACTACTCCCACCCCCACCCAGGGGTGCCAGGATGCCCACCACTACTACCACCCCTCACCCAGGGGGTGCCAGATGCCTACCACCACTACCACCCCTACCCAGGGGGTGCCAGATGCCTGCTCACTACTACCACCCCTACCCAGGGGTGCCAGATGCCTACCACTACTACCACCTCTACCCATGGGGCTGGATGCCTACCACTACTACCACCTCTCACCCAGGGGGTGCCAGATGCCTACCACTACTACCACCCCTACCCAGGGGTGCCAGATGCCTACCACTACTACCACCCCTACCCATGGGGTGCCGGATGCCCACCACCACTACCACTCCTCTACCCATGGGGTGCCGGATGCCTACCACTACTACCACCTCCTACCCATGGGGGCTGGATGCCTGATCACTACTACTCACCTCCTACCCATGGGGGTGCCAGATGCCTACCACTACTACCACCCCTACCCATGGGGTGCCGGATGCCTACCACTACTACCACCTCTACCCATGGGGTGCCAGATGCCTACCACTACTACCACCCCTACCCAGGGGTGCCAGATGCCCACCACTACTACCACCCCTACCCATGGGGGCTGGATGCCTGTCACTACTCCCACCCCTACCCAGGGGTGCCAGGATGCCTACCTACTACTACCACCCCTACCCCAGGGGGTGCCAGATGCCTACCACTACTACCACCCCTACCCAGGGGGCTGCCAGATGCCAACCACTACTACCACCCCTACCCATGGGGTGCCAGATGCCTACCACTACTACCACCCCTACCCAGGGGTGCCAGATGCCCACCACTACTACCACCCCTACCCAGGGGGTGCCAGATGCCCACCACTACTACCACCCCTACCCAGGGGGTGCCGGATGCCTACCACTACTACCACCCCTACCCAGGGGGTGCCAGATGCCTACCACTACTACCACCTCTACCCATGGGGGCTGGATGCCTGTCACTACTACCCACCCTACCCAGGGGTGCCAGATGCCCACCACTACTACTCTCACCCCCTACCCATGGGGGCTGGATGCCTGTCACTACTCCCACCCCTACCCAGGGGTGCCAGATGCCTACCACCACTACCACCCTCCACCCAGGGGGTGCCAGATGCCTACCACTACTACCACCCCTACCCATGGGAGCTGGATGCCTGTCACTACTACCACCCCTACCCAGGGGTGCCAGATGCCTACCACTACTACCACCCCTACCCATGGGGGCTGGATGCCTGTCACTACTACCACCCCTACCCAGGGGGTGCCAGATGCCTACCACTACTACCACCCCTACCCATGGGGGCTGGATGCCTGTCACTACCTACCACCCCTACCCAGGGGGTGCCAGATGCCTACACACTACTACCACCCCTACCCAGGGGGCTGCCGGATGCCTACCACTACTACCACCCCACCCATGGGGTGCCGGATGCCCATCACCACTACCACCCTCTACCCATGGGGTGCCAGATGCCTACCACTACTACCACCCCTACCCAGGGGTGCTAGATGCCTACCACTACTACCATCCTCTACCCAGGGGGCTAGATGCCCACCACTACTCACCACCCCTACCCAGGTGCCAGATGCCTACCACTACTACCACTCTCTACCCAGGGGGTGCCAGATGCCTACCACTACTACCACCTCTACCCATGGGGGCTGGATGCCTGTCACTACTACCACCCCTACCCAGGGGGTGCCAGATGCCTACCACTGCTCACCACCCCTACCCAGGGGGCTGGATGCCTACCACCACTCACCACCCTACCCAGGGGTGCCAGATGCCTACCAACTACTACCACCTCCTACCCATGGGTGCTCAGATGCCTACCACTACTACCACCCCTACCCATGGGGTGCTAGATGCCTACCACTACTACCACCTCCCACCCAGGGGGTGCCAGATGCCCACCACTACTACCACCCCTACCCAGGGGTGCCAGATGCCTATCACTACTACCACCTCTACCCATGGGGGCTGGATGCCTGACTACTCCCACTCTACCCAGGGGGTGCCAGATGCCCACCACTACTACCACCTCTACCCAGGGTGCCAGATGCCTACCACTACTACCCACCTCTACCCATGGGGGCTGGATGCCTACCACTACTACCACCTCTACCCAGGGGGGTGCCGGATGCCTACCACTACTACCACCTCCACCCAGGGGGCTGGATGCCTACCACTACCACCACCCCTACCCAGGGGGTGCCAGATGCCTACCACTACTACCACCTCTACCCATGGGTGGCCGGATGCCCATCACCACTCACCACCTCTACCCAGGGGGTGCCAGATGCCTACCACTACTACCACCTCTACCCAGGTGCCAGATGCCCACCACTACTACCACCTCTACCCAGGGGTGCTGGATGCCTGCCACTACTACTCACCTCTACCCAGGGGTGCCAGATGCCTACCACTACTCACCACCCCTACCCAGGGGGTGCCAGATGCCTACCACTACTACCACCTCTACCCAGTGGGGTGCCAGATGCCTATCACCACTTACCACCTCTACCCATGGGGTGCTGGATGCCTATCACTACTTACCACCCCTACCCAGGGGGTGCCAGATGCCTACCACTACTACCACCCCTACCCATGGGGGCTGTGGATGCCTGTCACTACTCCCACCTCTACCCAGGGGGTGCCAGATGCCTACAACTACTACCACATTCCACTCAAGGATGGCTAATACATGACACAACAAGTACACACCAACATAAACACATGCAACATAAAGACATCCCCCCCAACACCATGACAAGCTACAGTGTAGACTGTGTCAATGGCTACAACACTGAACATGACTTGTGAACATACAATGTGACCCCTCATCACATGTGCCACACATAAATGTGTGTGGGGCCCCACAATGCAAGCAGACCATGACCACTGTGGCAATGGGGTCCAACCCCATCATCACAGTGACCAAAAGGCAAGTGTGGGGCCCATAGCTGAAGCACATCTTGAACATTGTAATGGGGTACACAACCCCCATCATCACAGTGACCAAAAGGTAAGTGTGGGGTCCATAGCTGAAGCACATCTTGAACATTGTGTCAATGGGTTCAAACCCCCATCATCACAGTGACCAAAATGTAAGTGTGGGGCCCATAGCTGAAGCACATCTTGAACATTGTGGCAACGGGGTCCAAACCCCATCATCACAGTGACCAAAAGGTAAGTGTGGGGCCCATAGCTGAAGCACATCTTGAACATTGTGGCAATGGGGTTCAAACCCCCATCATCACAGTGACCAAAATGTAAGTGTTGACATTGAAAAAGCTGCAACTGCCAAACTGCATGGATGATTCCTGGTCACAGAACAACAAACACATCAGTGGCAAAGTAGTGCTTGTGTCCCATAGCAACATAGATTGGGGAGGCAAACACTGCAGTGCAAATAAGACATACCTTGGCTCATGTGCAGACAAACATCACCTCATGGGGGCTGACACTGTCAACATTCATCAATGACACAATGACAGAAGTGACCATGATAATGCAGACCCACATATTTGCACCAATGGGCACACAAATGCAGATACCCTGTGAGACTGTAGATGTGAGGTGAACAGATACCATACCATGGCAGCAATGGGACACACAAACAATGATCATTGTGCTGACTGGATGACCTAGGAGTCCCAGGGACAGCAGGGGAAACCCACCAAACAACATACAGCCAATGGCACACTAAAGACATGCTAATGCAGTGGTGCAGATGCACAAACACAAACAGGCAGCCCCACACTGCACATCAAAACACAACAGGTGAGGGGGTGCCAGTGTCCCCAGGCAACCCACACAACACATGATGAGGCCTGAATACCAATTACACAGATGTGCATACAGTGCCACACAAAGGTAACTCATGGATCCAAATCCCCTATGTGGGCAATCAGGCATTGTTAGATGAGAGGAGCACCAATCACACATGTCACACAAGCATGTAGGAACAGCAACTGACACAGCAAGACACAGAGACACCACAGCACTCACTCCCCCAGGGTCCCCACAATGTGGTGACCCTGGGCTGCAATGACAATCCCACTGTGATGACAAAGCTAGATGTCGTCTACACTGTGAACCACAGTCATGTGTCCTGAGCAACAAACTACCATCACACCTACACAAGCACAAATCAATCAGCACGGCCAGTAAGCCAAGGCCAACATGGAGGCAGGGGTCTAGCCGGGCAACAACTCTCATCTGCACACACTCAACACCACACACCTCGACCTCCAACAATGTGCAGCAGTGAAGCTCACATGCACTGGTGACATTGCACATGCACCCATGACAATCCCATGGGTGGTGGTGGGAACCAAGGTGCAGAAACACATCACACATGGCCACTCAACAAGACTCCTGAATGTCTGACACACTGCACACTCACGCTGTACATGGACATGACGGCAATACCACACCAACCAATGGGATCCCAGCCACAGTCCCACACACCAATGAAGAAGCCAAGGTCACCCACAAAGAACACACATAGACAACTACCAACATTGCAGCCTCTGACCCTGAGGAGTGCCAGGGCAGTCACACACACAACGTGTCCACAATCACTGAAAGCTAACACAAACTGGAAATCACATGACAGGTGTAAACAACAAGTGCCAAGGGGAATCCTGACTGTGACCCATCAGCGCTGCCCACAAACTCAGCTCCTGACAGCAAACACACTCTATGGGTGACACCCCTGATGACCAGTAATGTGCCATGCACCCACATCACAGAGAACCCAGGAGAAGACTTTGGGGGAACATAGGTCAACCCAGCAAGCATCACAAACAGGAACACCACTAGGGATCCCAGCATGCACAGCAAAAATGGAAGTGAACACACAGACATGCTCATACAACACACACCCTGGGCGCAGGCGATGTCACAGGAGTACACACTGCCATGAGGGACTCCACTCCTGTGTGAGGAAAGCTGTGCCATATAGTTGCCATCAGTAGGGCTCCATCATGTCAGCAGAACACTTGGTCACACAGTCAACAATTAGCACCAAATGAAGGCTCCGTCACATCAGCCTGGTCATGGGAGTGTCAACGAAATCATCAGCACAGATCCAACACACATGTATAGCAAGTTGCACTGACAACACAGATGAGTCCTTCCCCCATTGATGCCCAAACCTGCATGTCCAGTGGAGATGGCCACACGGTCAGGGAAGTAGACTAATTGAACAATGCGCAAGCACAACAGATGTGCGGGGTGGAAGCCACAGATGTGACATTGCTAATGTAAGTAGGAAATCCCATTGCCAAATATTGAAAACATGACACCCTCAGATGCTGCTAAGGATGACATGGATACACCAACAGGATAGGACACATTCCCTGGACCACATGGGTTCCTGCACAGTAACACTTCATCTTCATGAGACCAAATATCACCATCACTGCAGCAAGGGCATGGTTAGCATCATCAACATCATGTACATCAGAAGCAAAAGCACTAGAGAACAGAAAGTCGCTTTATTCAGCATATGTGGGTTCAAAAGTTAAGTCCAGTGAAAAGAAACAAAGGCCAATGGCCAGTCCATCCTGGAAAGTCAAAACAGGGTG
>CAWUFW010031060.1:0-16136 GCA_963921515.1 Calotriton arnoldi
TGTAATTTAAAATCCTCTTTAATGATAAAATCGGATTTTAAGTCACAATTCTGAAAATGCCACTTTTAGTAATTTGGCATTTTCTTGCCTTAACCATTTGGTGCTTGCTGCTTGTTTGAAAAAAGCTTGATTTAGTTTTTCTTCTTTGTATTCAAGACACACTAAGACACTGTTATAATAATAAAATTTATATTATGGAGATTCTATTATGAATAAATAATTAGAAAATAGAATATGCACTTTTTATCTGTTAGTATTTTTGGTGGTGAACATGATATCAAACAAACATAATTTCCTCTTTCTGTAAATGCTTCTTTTCTTTGTAAAAGTGGGGTGGGGATATGCAGGCTAAGATCGCAAGCAGAGGACAGTTGGCATCTGCTAGCTGCATCTTCTTTTACTTAGCACCTGTGTGTTTAAGTTTTACATACTGTGGCCTGTGTAATGGGTCATGTGACTGTGAATGGCTCTGCTGTTGGGCTTTGTGTATTCCTTTCAGACAGTATGATAAAGGAGACTAGATGTTGGGAGAATGGGCCATCATGCTAGGATAGCTGGGGGTGGAGCTGTTCCCTGCCCCACTCACACTTCAAAGGGCTGCCTCCACCCCAGACTTCTTTGAACCTTGGCATGTTAATAGAAGAAGTTTCCAGAACCAGATGTGGGAGATGTATAGGGAAACCCCCCACTTCAAAGGGTGGCACCAGGTATAAATATTTGACTTCTTGAGCCACTCTTCAGTACACTCATGGATCAGTGGACAGTACAGAAGAAGGACTGACTTGTTCCCTAGGGTACTGCCCTCCTGCTTGAGTCCTGCCTTGTTCTTTAGAGGACTGCCCTGCTTCTAACAGAGCACCGCCCTGCTTCTAACAGAGCACTGCCCTGCTGCTTGAGGCCTACCTTGTTTCCCCGAAGACTGTCCTGCTGCCTGTGACCTGCCCTGCTCTCTGAGAAGGAAGATTGGAACTGCTCTCTTCATCCCAGGCTACCCGGAGTAACCCCAAAGGTCATTTGGCTGGCCTCCTGTTAGCTACATGGATACAGCATGCTTCAGAGGCATCTTTGCAACTGCCCGGCTGACCTGCTGCTACTCGACCTGCAACTGGACCGGCCTGAGCTCTGCTAGCCTCTGCTGGAGTGAGTTCCTGAACCCCAAGACGTGCCTCCCCAGGCCATGGACCCTTGGCTGGCATCAGTGAAGCTCCTCTTGTCAAGAAAAGGAGACATCTTGAAGTGTTGGGCTCTTAGCGAAAGGGGAACGGACCCATTTGCACCAAGACTCTGCTGCCCCGCAACGAACACCAATGCAAAGCTCTGGTGAACCCGACTATTTGCTCTACAATGATCGCTTGTGACAACTGGCAATGCGAGATCCGCACTTCGCGGTACAGCAACTACAGCCCACGGTGACTACAAGCGTGAAGCTCCATTATTGACCATCCGCAAAACCCGATTGGATTTTTACACTACAGCGATGACCGTCCGTGACGCTAGACCTGCTCTTCCGATAGAGCGAAGTTAACTTTTCGGCAGACTAATCAAGTCCCACTATCCAGCATGCACTCCCTTGTGGTCATTCTGACCATGTGACTTTCCCCCAGTCTAGCAGGGCCAGTTGAGCATGAGTAGCATTTTGTGCTTTTTTGCTCTATACTTATATAAAACTTTAAAATTGCATCTCTCCAGTTCTACTGATTAGATTTAATTTGTTTTAGAGTAATTTTTTTAAATTAAAATGTACTCTATTTCCCTTAATTGGTTTGCGATTTTTCTTGTACTGGGTTTTCACTTCATTACTGCTTGTGTGCTGCATAAATACCTTACACATTGCCTCTAAGTTAAGCCTGACTGTTTTTGGGCCAAGGTACCAGAGGGTTAAGTGGTGACTTCTGTGGATCACCCTCACAAAGATTATGGCTGTTGATTGAGAAGGGTGTCTGCCCCCCTCAACCAGTAACCCAATTTCTTACACTTACCTAACTATAATGTCACTTTAACATTTGGGTGCGTATATTCACTACAGATTATAAATTGAAGAAATGATTAAGATAATTAACAACTGACACTGAAGAAGAGAAAAGCACACTCCATTTCACAATCATATAGTCCTCTCCAAGCTAACACCACGTTTGTGAGTGTATGGATAGCCCTGAGGCTACCCCTTACTGTGTGTACTTGACCTTAGTTTAGAGTTGGACACTCATTGTCTGAATGTGGTTTTGGATCTGAGTTCCATTCTCACAATGTTACTGTATAATTCTCTCTATGGCCAAGTGCATATCCCCGAGGGTACCTCTTAGTGTGTTAGGGTGACTGCTGATGCCCATGAGCTTGGACCAGAATTGAACACCCACTGCATGTCTGTATAACTTCAGTTGGACACACACACCATATGAGTGCGCCATTCCCTCAGTGGATATGTGCTTGTCCCTGAAAGTGTGTCGGAGTGAGTGCAACTGTCTGTGAGTTTGGACCAGACTTGAACACCAATTGACTGACGGTGTGCTTGGAACTGATTGCCCACCAGCTGAGTGTGCCATTTCCTTCATATATTTGTGTATACCCCTCAGGGTGCCCCTGGGTCTGAGTGAGTGCTGCTTCCCATGAGTTTGGAAATATTTGGGACATTCTCTGTGTGATTATGTGGTAGATTTGGAATTTGTCTCCCCACTTCTTAAATGTGGCATTTTGTCCATGGGTGTCTTCATATTCCTGAAGGTAACATAGTGGTTGTGTTCATATGCCTGTGGCTTATCACCTGGCTCTAGGCCTGAGTGTGTACCAATGTTCCTAACCTTGCAGTTGAGAAAAACAATGTCTGCCTTAGTGTGTGCTTGAACCTGAGCTGAACATACACTGTATAAGTATGCCATTCGTTCCATGCGTGGGTGGATATTCTTGAGGGCAACACTGACTATGTGTCTGAGTGATGTCAGTGTCAATGAGTTTGGATCACAGTTGGACACCTGCTGCCTGAGTTAGTGGATTGTTCATTCAGTTGACAAGTACATATCATTGAGGGTATGCCTGAGTGTGTGTCAGTGTGAGTGCAGCTGTCCATGAGCTTGCACCACCCATTACATAAGTGTGCCATTCCCTCCCTGTGTGTGTTTGTGCATATTCCTGGGGTTACCCCAACTGTGTATCTGAGTGAGTGCCAGTTTTCATGAGTTTGTATCAGAGTGAGACACCTACTGCCTGAATATGTGTTTGGATCTGAGTTGGACACTCACTATGTTAGTGTGCGGTTCCCTCAGTGGATAAGTGTAATATCCCTGACGGTACCCCTAAGTGTGTATCAGATTGAGTCCTACTGTCTGCGAACTTGGACCAAAGTTTGACATCCACTGCATGAGTGTGCGCTTAGTCTTCAGGCGGACACGTACTACCTAAAGTGTACAATTCCTTGCATGGATATGTGACTGAAGTTAGCCCTGAGTGTGTGTTTGAGTGTTTACAGCTGTCTGTGAGCTTGGACCAGAGTTGTACACTCACTGAATGAATGTGCACTTGGACCTGATCTGCACAATCGGTACCTAAGTGTATCACTTTTTTCATAAGTATGCATATTCCTGAGGATGCCCCATTAGTCTGAGTGAGTGCTGATTTCACTGAGCTTGGACTTAATTTGTATAAAATGTCAGTTCTATGAATTAAAATAGAGGGTGATGGTCAAGTTAAAAAGGCATTACAAGATAGATTTGTAACTGCTGCTGCTGCACTCTCATTGGATGCCCTTCTGCTAATCCCTTGCCCCTTCTGATTTATCCCATAGCAACAAGATGTCTTACTCACAGCATGCAGTGCTGGTTTGAAATTTCTCTCATAAAGGTTGGCATTCTAGTGTTTTGAAAAATATATTGCACCAATCAGAAGTCACTTTAACATGTTAGCCCTGTTTTAATTCTTAACACCTTCACCTGCTTATTGCTGACTGGCTTTGGGGAAGATGCACTAGCGTTTGAGAGGGATAGTCAAAAAACTGATATGAGTAATAGGAGATAGTTGTTTTTTGGGCTTCGGATGTATGCCAAGAAGCAAGGGCTTAACTTATCTTTAGGCTTTTCAAATGCGGGCATCATTTGGGAGGGTATTAGAGGTATTAAGTGTTGTAGTTTGCTTAAAGTTTTGGAAGCCATGTGTAATTGTCAGCATCCAACTGTTATCCTCATTCATTGTGGCGGAAACCGTCTAGGTCATAATACTGGCCTAAATCTGAAAACTGACTTGAAAGACACTTTAAGGCTAATCATGTCACTTTACCTAATGACCATGTAAGTGTACTCTAACATACCCCAGTGACAGAAATTGATGTGTACCACCAATGACTGTCCAAATTATTTTTACAAAGCAGTCTCTGTATTCCTCAGATACCATGTAATGCTTCCTAGCTACCACAGCAATATTGGTATTGACTTGCCAGTACGCTACATGAATAATGGGGTATATCTAACAGATGTCTCAAATCCAAGAGAATTGGAGGTATCCCATTTCATAGTGTCTTTAAAACACACTTTACCTAGAGGCTCTTTTCAGAGCCACCTTACATTTGGATGCACCCCTAGTGTTTTTGAGCTGTCCCTTTCCTTAAAAAAACATTCTGACTCACAAGTCACCGATGATTTGAGAGTGACACTCCATTGAGGATTTTACTTTTTTGATTTTCTGCCTTTCCCCAGCCTTGACTTTTGAATTAAAATACTCTAATAGTAAAAGAAATCAGAGATTAGTGGAGGAAAAGCATGCCTCTCCAATGAATTGTTTTCCTACCCATATAATTTTATGATGCCTAACTTCATCTGGATGTTTTCTTTGAATTCTGAACAGGCAATGTGTGTTTTTAAAACTTTTTATAGTGTGCCTGACTCTAGAAACACAACAATTCAATTGTTTTGGGCATTAGCAATAGAAAATAACTCTACATGGGCTGTACTGGCTTAGCAGTGTTGGCCATCTTGTATAGGAACATGGAGAATTGGCCAGCTGCATGTCCTGTTTAATATATAATTATTGAATACATGTTTTTGGGGAAACTTTTTAATTTTTAATTAGAAAGCTCATTCTCTCCATGGACGCTATATTTCAACAAAATTAAAAAGGCAAGCACAACTGGTGAACCACATATTTTTATTATAAATTATATCAGAAAATCACATTTCACAACGTTTTTATCTTTGATTGTATCTATAAATAAATATCAATTTGCATTTTTAGTAATTCTCCATTTCCCTGTAACTCCATTCACACTTTAATGTAATAGGTTCTAATCCAATATCTAATCACACCCTTGTGGTTCTTTCCATGGGTTTCCTGTGAGACCTCCTTTCCCTTTAGGGTTTAATTGTGGTTTTAGGGTGCTTTCTTCGGTCCATCTTAATAGAAAAGGAGATAAATACTGCGGGAAACGACCTTTACCACTACTCTTTAACAACGAGGGGCCTGAACCACGATCCCTCAACCACTACTGCATTTACAACTACCTAGTCTAAACAACGACCTGTCTAAACAACGACCTGTCTAAACAACGACCTGCATGAAGAGATTAGTTGTTTCTTTTGTTATAGTAAGTTGTCTGTCTGATTTGTTTTTTTCATGGAGTGTAACATTTTGTAAAAATAATTAACTGTTTTACATTTTCTAAGTTTATTTATGCAATCTTACTAATTAATGTATGTTGTTTAAATTTACCTTCTGAGACCAGTAGATGGCACTCTTGGATTGTTTATGACTGATATATACATGTCATCAGTGATGTCATCAGTGATGTCACTGACCATGTCATGAGTGATGTAATATGTGACGTCATCAGCAGTGCATTGCGGGGGCGCGAGTTATAGTTACCTGAACTAACTATAATGGGGGAATTTCACGGGTTTTGTACGAGTGCAATGTCCAACTAACTATAACTGTCCCTAAAACCTTATGGTTTTTTCAGTGAATTTCTAAGGTTTTTTAAATGCAAATTCTAACTATAACGTGCCTGAAACCTATGGTTTTTTCAGTGACTTTCAAAGGTTTTTTAAATGCTAATTCCTAACTATAACGTGTCTGAAACCTATGGTTTTTTCAGTGAATTTCAAAGGTTTTTTAAATGCTAATTCCTAACTATAACGTGTCTGAAACCTATAGTTTTTTCAGTGAATTTCAAAGGTTTTGTAAATGACAATTTTTAAATGTATTAATTGTTATATTTATTTTTTTGATACTGATTTACAACATTTTTTTAAACTATTTATTTTTAGAAATTTTATTTTTTAAATTACATTGTAATTACATTATACATTACATTACAAAATATACTTTCTCAGAATGAATTACTTTAGTTTAAATACTTTGCAAATAGGCAATAGACTTTTAAGTACAGTAGTTACAGTTGTTGCAATGGGCAACACAATTTCAAAAACAAAGCAACATTGAGCTCAATGTGAATTTCTAGTTAAATGCAATTAGTTACTTTTTGGATTACTTTTCTAACCACAGGACTGGATCCTAGATTCAGTCCTGGGACATCTCCTGTAAACAGTTGAGTAAAAGCGTTTTGGTTACAGTAGTGATTTTTAAGGAATATTATTGTATTTTAAAAGTTGACACTTAGAAACTTTTTCATATAGAATCACCAATGTTATCCTATGGGAGGAAATTCACTTAGCAGGTAAGTAGTGTTATCGTTACTTTTTCTTACTCAGTGGTGGATCCTGGATCCAGCACTGGTGCATCTCCTGTAAACAGTTGAAAGAATGCGTTTAAGTCACACATGCGATTTTTAAGGAATATTTGTAGTTTGTGAAAATCGACACTTTGAAACTTTTCTGCTGAAAACCAGACAATGGATTCCTATGGAAGGAAATTCAAGTTACTGGTAAGTACGGTTAGAATTACTTTTCAGGGTCAGTGCTGGGCTAAAAGATGCAGTACTGGGTGCTCTCCTGATAACAGGTGAGTAAATCGGAATTCATAGTTCGGCTGATTTTAGAGAAATATTATAAAGTTCCAAAACTCCACACTTAGAAGTATTTCCAAGTGAAACCAGTCAATGTTAGCCTATGGAAGGAAATTCAAGTTACTGTTAAGTACGGTTAGAATTACTTTTCAGGGTCGGTGCTGGGCTAAAAGATGCAGCACTGGGTTCTCTCCTGATAACAGGTGAGTAAATCGGAATTCGTATTTCGTCTGATTTTAGAGGAATATTTGTATGTTTCAAAAATCGACACTTAGAAACTTTTTCAGCAAGAAGCAGGCAATGATATCCTATGGAAGGAAATTCAAGTTACTGGTAAGTACGGTTAAAATTACTTTTCAGGATCAGTACTGGGCTGAAAGATGCAGCACTGAGGTCTCTCCTGATAACAGGTGAGTAAATCGGAATTCGTATTTCGGCTGATTTTAGAGGAATATTATAAAGTTCCAAAACTCCACACTTAGAAGAATTTCCAAGTGAAACCAGTCAATGTTAGCCTATGGAAGGAAATTCAAGTTACTGGTAAGTACGGTTAAAATTACTTTTCAGGACCAGTACTGGGCTGAAAGATGCAGCAATGAGGTCTCTCCTGATAACAGGTGAGTAAATCGAAATTCGTATTTCGGCTGATTTTAGAGGAATACTTGTATGTTTCAAAAATCGACACTTAGAAACTTTTTCAGCAAAAAGCAGGCAATGATATCCTATGGAAGGAAATTCAAGTTACTGGTAAGTACGGTTAGAATTACTTTTCAGGATCAGTACTGGGCTCAAAGATGCAGCACTGAGGTCTCTCCTGATAACAGGTGAGTAAATCGGAATTCGTAGTTCGGCTGATTTTAGAGGAATATTTGCACAATGGTGAAGGAAGGGGTGGGGCCTAAGGTGACATGTCTGCAAACACGCCCTGTGGCGCGTTTTAAGTTGGACAATTAATTCCTCCTCAATCCCGAGGGTCCCTAGGGGCCAACTAGCCCACCAGGTACCTCCAGTATGCGCCAGGGGCTGCGTTGCAGAGAGGTGTTCAGAGGCCACGCCCTTTTACAACACTCTGCAACGCAGCTCCGTGGCGCTTACTGGAGGTACCTGGTGGGCTAGTTGGCCCCTAGGGACCCTCAGGATTGAAAAGGAATTTATTCCCCATCTTAAAAAGCGCCACGGGGCCTGTTTGCACACATGTCACCTGAAGCCCCGCCCCTCCTTTCACCACTGTGCAAACGCGCCCGTGGCGCGTTTTAAGTTGGGGGATTAAGTCCCCTTGAATCCTGAGGGTCCCTGGAGTCCAACTAGCCCACCATATACCTCCAAAAGCGCCACAGAGCTGCGTTGCAGAGAGGTGTAAAAGGGGCCTGGCCTCTGTACACGTCTCTGCAACGCAGCCCCTGGCGCATACTGGAGGTTCCTGGTGGGCTAGTTGGCCCTCAGGGACCCCAGTTATCAAGGGGAATTCGTTCCCTCTCTGCAAACGCGCCAGGGGGCGCGTTTGCAGAGTACTGCAGGGAGGGGCGGGGCCTCCGGCACGATGCCGGTCGTTTTTTTTTTCTAGTTTTTTTTTATGGGAGGGGGCTGCGTGGCCC
This sequence comes from Calotriton arnoldi, assembly GCA_963921515.1. Taxonomy (NCBI): domain Eukaryota; kingdom Metazoa; phylum Chordata; class Amphibia; order Caudata; family Salamandridae; genus Calotriton; species Calotriton arnoldi. The sequence goes on from CAWUFW010031060.1 coordinate 8,539, forward strand.
CCTTCCCTTGCCCACTTTGGCCCCGGGGACCCCATCCCCCGGGGCCTGAGCATTTTATTTTATTTTTTAAATTTAAAAAAAAACGGGAAGGGGGCCGCCTGGCCCCCTTCCCTAGGCCTGTATTGGCCCCGGGACCCCATCCCCGGGGCATGGCCTCAATTTTTTATTTTTTTATTTGGAGGGGGCTGCGTGGCCCCCTCCTCAGGCCATTTAAGGCCCCGGGGACCCCATCCCCGGGGCCGGCCTTGCACTTTTTTTTCTTTTTTAAACTTTGGGGAGGGGGCTGCGTGGCCCCCTCCCTGGCCACTTATGGCCCCGGGGACCCCATCCCCTGGGGCCTGGCCTCTGGTTGGGGACTGTGGGGGTCCCCAATCCCCCCACAGTCCCAGCCGGCTCCCCGCCTCCTGCGCGAGCCGGCATTGCTTTCCACATGGGGAGCAGCTAACATGCTGCTCCCCATGTAGAAAGCAATCAGCTTTGGATATTGGAAGCGAGAGCAGGTTTCTTGCTCTCTCTTCCAATATCCAAAGCAAGTTTGCAATGACAGTACGGGAGCCGCGAGGCTCCCGTCCTGTCATTGCAAACAGCAGTGTCCCGGGGTAGGCACCCCGGGACACTGCAGGAGCCGGCCCTGGGGGTGGCGGTCCCCAGGGCCATCACTGGCTCCAGGAGGGGCCGCGCGGCCCCCTCCCCACATTTTTAAAGCCCCGGGAGGTGGCGGTCCCGGGCGTGTGGGGGCTGGAGCCCCCACACAGGTTAAAAAAAAACAGAAGCCCCGGGAAGTGGCGGTCCCGGGGCAGCGGGAGGACAAAGAGCCCTCCCGCACCATTTTTGTTAAAGCCCCGGGGGTGGCGGTCCCCGGGGCTTGGGGGCATAAATTTAACCCCCCACCATGCCCCCGGGACTTGGCCCACCCGGGGGCAAATTAACATCGAAGCGCGGGAGACCGCGCTTCAATTTTTTTTTTTTTCGGCAGGATTCGCATCCTGCCGATTTTTTTTTTTTTAAAATGCTTTTTTTGCCCAGGGGTTCCTTGTGGGACCCCTGAGCAGGCCTAGGGGGTTAGGGTGTTTCTACCCTGCCCCCTTTGTGCGCTTTGCGCACTTGTTTCTGTCCCTCGGTTCTACCGAGGGACAAAATGGCTGCCAACACTTCCTGAATCGGAATGTTGACAGCCAGCTGACAGCCAATTAGCATGCAGCTCGTGATCGGGAGGGTATGCGGACCCTACTCGGCCATAGATATATATGTGACTTTACTTGTGAATTTCTCAGGAACTACTGAACGGATTTACACCATTTAAGCAAAAGGCACCAGTCTGAACCAAGGGCTACCTCTTTGCCAAATTTGGTGTAATTCCGTTCAGTAGTTCGGGCTGTAGCTGCGACTAAAGGTTCCTATGGAAAAATGAATGGGGAAAACGCGTTTTGGGACCCCCTTTTTCTCAGCCCCGCTTGACGAATCAACCCGAGACTTTCAGGGTAGGAGCGGAGCGGAGCGCCCAACAAGTTGGAAACTTTCGCGAAGATTCGTCAACCGGCGCCAACGTTATTTCAAATAGAATGTCGCGGATTTCCTATGGATAATAGGTCCTAACTATAACTATCTACTGGCGACCGCCAGTAGATAATATATATATATATATATATATATATATATATATATATATATATATCTACTGGCGGTCGCCAGTAGATAGTTATAGTTAGGACCTATTTTCCATAGGAAATCCGCGACATTCTATTTGAAATAACTCTCTTGCCGGTTGACGAATCTTCGTGAAATTTTCAAACTTTATGGCCCGCTCCGGTCCGCTCCTACCCTGAAAGTCTCGGGTGATTCATCAAGCGGGGGCCGAGAAAAAGGGGGTCCCAAAACGTGTTTTCCCATTCATTTTCCCATAGGAAACTTTAGACACGGCTACAGCCCGAACTGCTGAACGGAATTTCACCAAATTTGGCAAAGAGGTAGTTCTTGGTTCAGAAAGAACCCTTTTGTTAAATGGTGTAAATCCGTTCAGTAGTTGCGGAGAAATTAAAAAATAAGAGTCAAAAAATCAATTTCCCATAGGAAACTTTATGCAAGGCTACAGCCCGAACTGCTGAACAGAATTACACCAAATTTGGCAAAGAGGTAGTTCTTGGTTCAGAAAGAACCCTTTTGTTAAATGGTATAAATCCGTTCAGTAGTTGCTGAGAAAATCAAAAGTAAAAACACATATATATCTGGGCGGAGCCTAACCACACATGTCATCGTGAGATCTGATTGGCTGTCAGCACTTCATCCTGGAATTGCTGGCAGCCATCTTGAGACCAATATACATGATAGTACCCCATTGAAATGCCTTGTAGTGAATCAAAGATTTTGAGGGTTACCAAAAGGAGAACTATTAAGGGTGATAACAGACTTTAGTTACATTAGAATTCATTTGTTGATGGTACCATACTAATTTCAGGAATTGTGGTGTGTTCTAAGGTGATTTTACCCTGTGAAAAACCTTCTGCTGGGATATCATGAATCATGTTTGAGAGAAAACTATTTTCACATGCTTGTCCCATACAGTTTTGGAAGGTGCTCCAGAAGCTAAAATGAGAGCATATTTTCTGTAAATTCACATTATCTTTCTCAGTCATGTGAGAATGAAGTCTGACATTCTCAGTAAAACATGTACATCCAACAAGGGCAGAGACTGTCAGTTGATTCCTTTGTGTTCTACTGCAGCTTCCCAGAGTGTTCTAAAGAACAACTAGAGTGCTAATAGCCTTACTTATGACAAAAGTATGGCACACCTGAAGCCATCTTGATTGGAATAAACTGGTAACACTTAAAACATTTAATTTAAAAAGGAACAAAATGATGGGGTTCATTTTGTCATAGAAATTATGGTTAGTGCTATAGAAAGAAAAATTAGGACATGTTTCAAGTGAGATCTCAAATATATTCCTGTTATATTTCAACAGGAGCAGCCTGTCAGTTGATGCCTTTGTGTTCTACTGCAGCTTCCCAGAGTGTTCTAAAGAACAACTAGAGTGCTAACAGCCTTACTTATGACAAAAGTATGGCACACCTGAAGCCATCTTGATTGGAATAAACTGGTAACACTTAAAACATTTAATTTAAAAAGGAACAAAATGATGGGGTTAATTTTGTCATAAAAATTATGGGTAGTGCTGTAGAAAGAAAAATTAGGACATGTTTCAAGTGTGATCTCAAATATCTTCCTGTTATATTTCAACAGGAGCAGCCTGCCAGTTGATGCCTTTGTGTTCTACTGCAGCTTCCCAGAGTGTTCTAAAGAACAACTAGAGCGCTAACAGCCTTACTTATGACAAAAGTATGGCACACCGGAAGCCATCTTGATTGGAATAAACCGTTAATACTTAAAACATTTAATTTAAAAAGGAACAAAATGAGGGGGTTCTTTTTAAATAGAAATTATGGTTAGTGCTGCAGAAAGAAAAATGAGGGCATGTTTTAAGTGAGATCTCAAATCCTCTTCTATTTCATTAGAAAATTCTGACATGCAGACTGAAACAATCACTTTCAATACCAGCAGCAGACTTCCAGTTAACTCCCTGGTGAGCAGTAGCTTTAGTACAGTGATCTAATGAGCAACTAGAGTGCTAACATTCTGAATTTATGGCAAATGTGAGACACATCTGAATGCCTTCTTGATGGAATCAAAGTAAAAAACTGAAAGCATTTCCTACTGAGGAGACTGCAGTAAATGAGGAAATTAGGAAACTTCATAACAAAGAAGTCTTCCAAGATGGCCACCAGAGAAAAAAGAGCCCAAATGTAGCACAAATATTACCCAGATGTAGCCCACATATAGCCCAATGACAAAAGTGTGCAAAACACTTTTTATTTTTAGTTTTTTTGCAGTTTTATGTAGTGCAGACTGGTCAGGTATTGGAGCGTTGCATCTTAAAACATGACCCCTACACTACAAAAACACTACTGCACTACTCTAAACCCTAAAACACTACCCCAGCACGACTCCCTACACTACACAAGCACCACTGCACTATCCTAAACCCTAAAACACTACCCCCAGCATGACCCCCTACACTACACAAACACCACTGCACTACCCTAAACCCTAAAACACTACCCCCAGCACGATCCCCTACACTACCCAAACACCACTGCACTAACCTAAATCCTAAAACAATACCCCCAGCACGACCCCTACACTACCCAAACACCACTGCACTACCCTAAAACATGACCCCCTACACTACACAAACACCACTGCACTACCCTAAACCCTAAAACACTATCCCCAGCACGACCCCCTACACTGCCCGAACACCACTGCACTGCCCTAAACCTTGAAACACCAGCCCCTGCACGACCCCCTACACTGTTCGAACACCACTGCACTGCCCTAAACCCTGAAACACCACCCCCAGCACGACCCCCTACACTGCCCAAACACCACTGCACTGCCCTAAACCCTGAAACACCACCCCTTCACGACCCCCTACACTGCCCGAACACCACTGCACTGCCCTAAACCCTGAAACACCACCCCCAGCACGGCCCCCTACACTGCCCAAACACCACTGCACTGCCCTAAACCCTGAAACACTATCCCCAGCAAGACCCCCTACACTGCCCAAACACCACTCCACTGCCCTAAACCCTGAAACATCACCCCCAGCAAGACCCCCTCCACTGCCCGAACACCATTGCCCTAAACCCTGAAACACCACCCCCAGCACGACCCCCTACACTCCCCGAACACCACTGCACTGCCCTAAACCCTGAAACACCACCCCCAGCACGACCCCCTACACTGCACGAACACCACTGCTCTGCCCAAAACCCTGAAACACCAGCCCCAGCACGACCCCCTACACTGCCCGAACACCACTGCACTGCCCTAAACCCTGAAACACCAGCCCCAGCACGACCCCCAACACTGCCCGAGCACCACTGCACTACCCTAAACCCAGAAACACCACCCCCAGCACGACCCCCTACACTGCCTGAGCACCACTGCACTGCCCTAAACCCTGAAACACCAGCCCCAGCATGACCCCCTACACTGCCCGAACACCACTGCACTGCCCTAAACCCTGAAACACCAGCCCCAGCACGACCACCTACACTGCACGAACACCACTGCACTGCCCTAAACCCTGAAACACCAGCCCCAGCATGACCCCTTACACTGCCCGAACACCACTGCACTGCCCTAAACCGTGAAACACTAGCCCCAGCACGACCCCCTACACTGCCAGAACACCATTGCACTGCCCTAAACCCTGAAACACCAGCCCCAGCACAACCCCTACACTGCCCGAACACTACTGCACTGCCCTAAACCCTGAAACACCACCCCGTGCACGACCCCCTACACTGCCCGAACACCACTGCACTGCCCTAAACCCTGAAACACCACCCCCAGCACGACACCCTACACTGCCCGAACACCACTGCACTGCCCTAAACCCTGAAACACCATTCCCCTGCACGACCCCTACACTGCCCGAACACTACTGCACTGCCCTAAACCCTGAAACACCATCCCCAGCATGACCCCTACACTGCACGAACACCCCTGCACTGCCCTAAACCCTGAAACACTACCCCCAGCAAGACCCCCTACACTGCCCGAACACCACTGCACTGCCCTCAACCCTGAAACATCACCCCCAGCAAGACCCCCTACACTGCCCGAACACCACTGCCCTAAACCCTGAAACACCACCCCAGCAAGACCCCCTACACTGCCCGAACACCACGGCACTACCCTAAACCCTACTACACTACCCCCAGCACGACCCCCTACACTACACAAGCACCACTGCACTACCCTAAACCCTAAAACACTACCCCCAGAACGACCCCCTACACTGCCCGAACACCACTGCACTGCCCTAAACCTTGAAACACCAGCCCCTGCATGACCCCTACACTATTCGAACACCACTGCACTGCCCTAAACCCTGAAACACCACCCCAGCACGACCCCCTACACTGCCGAACACCACTGCACTGCCCTAAACCCTAAAACACCACCCCTTCACGACCCCCTACACTGCCCGAACACCACTGCACTGCCCTAAACCCTAAAACACCACCCCCAGCACGGCCCCCTACACTGCCCAAACACCACTGCACTGCCCTAAACCCTGAAACACTATCCCCAGCAAGACCCCCTACACTGCCCAAACACCACTCCACTGCCCTAAACCCTGAAACATCACCCCCAGCAAGACTCCCTACACTGCCCTAAACCCTGAAACACCACCCCCAGCACGACCCCCTACACTGCCCGAACACCACTGACCTAAACCCTGAAACACCACCCCCAGCACGACCCCCTACACTGCCCGAACACCACTGCACTGCCCTAAACCCTGAAACACCACCCCCAGCACGACCCCCTACACTGCCCGGAGAGACACTGGCTCTATACTAACATACTATATATAATGTGTATAGCAACATATGTATATATGTATATATGTATATGTATGCTGTGCATGTATGTGTATATGTGCTTTATGTGTATGTGTAATAAGTGAATGTGTTATTATTATATACCATGTATATCCCACCAGCCTCAAATGAACAGGCATGTATTATTAACTTATGTGTATTCAATATGATAATAATAATGTATATATGTATTATATGTTAATATATTCCCATAATAATAATAACAATATTATTATTATCCATGTTATTAGTAACATAACAATATCTCTCTCTCTCTAAATAATCTACTCTTTACTCTCTATCACTCTGTAACACCCTACTCTTTGCTACTACCTACCTGCACCTACTCTGCCTGTACTCTCTCTTTCTGCTGCACGCCCCACCACCACTGCACCATGATGGAGGAAGGACCGCGCAGGAGGGACCCCCGCACGGAAGGAGGAGGCGGCGGAGGTGGAGGGACGGAGGCCCCGCCCAGGCGGGGACCGCCCGTGGGAGGAGAAGGCCTGGCTGTGTGTACAATGGCCATTACAATGTGTGTGAATGGTGGTGAAAGGCGTGAGGTAAGTGTGTGTGGAAATATTATTATTTTGTTATTAATATTGTGTGTGTAGTAGGCTGTGTGTCGACGGTGTGATGTGGAAGAATAATGAATGGTGTGTGTGTGTGTGTGTGTGTGTGTGTGAAGAGAATGTGGCGTGGTGTGTAATGTTACACCCCCTGTTCCACTGCCTATACCACTATTACACCACAATGTTGTGTTTGTTTATTATTACCTTATTATTTATTTATATTTTGCACGGTGTGTTCATTATATTTTACCACCATTATTGATTTACTGTACCTGCCGTGCCACCTGACACACACCACCTGCCTGCATGCAATATTTACACACCCACCACCTGCTGTTATTACATTATTATACACCACCATGCCTACAGCCACTATGATGCACCATGCCACCACCACCACATTACCACCACCTGCACCACACACATTGACCCATTGTTACACCACCTGACCCATTTGCCTGCCACCTGTGTTACCCCTGCCTGTTATTCACATCACTGTGCCTGATGCTACTGTTCCTGCCCCACTGCACCTGCACCACCCCATTATTATGATATTGTTTATTACCACTGTTT
>CAWUFW010031061.1:0-16136 GCA_963921515.1 Calotriton arnoldi
GTGATTGTGTGCAGCGTGTGCGTGTGTCGCATGAGCTGGTAATATAATAGGGATTGATTATTGAAAAGTGGAATGACAGACAGACAGCCAACAAAAATATGTAATCTCCTGTGGTTAGACATAGTTGGCCGCTATGAGAGTGTAATGTGCTGGTAGGGGTAGGTCAAATAATGCCATTGGCTGTCTGTGGAGTGACCACTGATGGTGCCAAGGCATCAGAGTAAGCAGGCCAAACAGTGGAGGAACCATCCTCACTCGAAGACTGCACTGCTCTTTCATTAGAGCTGGTGTCAGGCTGGGCGTCGCTGATTGCTGACTACAGAGCAGAGGGCCCGTCTTCTTTCTTGTATAACCTGTTCCAGGTTTGGGACCACCACAGGCCTAGGAGCCTGTCTCCGCTCCCTGTCTCGCACGACTGCATCCGCTGTCCTTTCTGTCAGCGCCGGGTTCCGCTCCAGCAGCTTGGCAGGGCGACATGAGTTGCGAGGCCTTCAGCCATTCCCAAGCATCTTCTGGCGAGTTAAAACATTTTGCTTTGCCATCCATTAAAACACGTATTCTCCTGGGAAGAGCTGCAAATATTTAAGCTTCAGTTCACGTAGATGGCGTTTGACAGCTAGCAAGGAGGCCCTGTGACGCTGCACTGTTACTGTGTAGTTCGGGAAAAGCATGATGCTGGCCTTATCAACCACAATTTCATCAAGTTTCCTGGTTTCATGTAGGATGATGTCCCTGTCACGGTTATGGAGCAGGCAAACTAGCATTTGACTGGGGCTGGAGCTAGGTGGAGGCCTCCTTGTCGGGACGCAATGCACACATTCTACCGAGAAGAACTGTGTGAGGGAATCAGGCAGAAGCAGATTCCACAGCCAGTTGCCCAGATAGTCAACAGGATTACATCCTTTGATGCTTTCCAGGAGGCCCACCACACGCACATTGTTTATGCGTGAGCGGCCCCACGTGTCCTTCGGCCCTGGCCTCCAGGGTGTGGACAAAATCCGTCAGCAGCTGGACTTAGGATACCAGTACTTTGAATGCCAACTGGAGTTCAGCAATGGTTCGCTCTGCCATGCGCACTTTGTCTGCTAGTTTATGATGATCAGCGTGTAGCAGATTAAGCTCCGTTCCTATGCTGTTGATCTTGCTCTCAAGGTAGACGCGAGTGTTCACAGTTTCGTGCAGGTCCTCTCCACTGCATCCATTACCACATTCAACAGAAATAGTTTTCTGGCTACTCCGCTGGTCTATGTCCCCAGTGGGGTCTGGAGGCGGCACTGGGGGAGGGGGGGTGGGGGGGCTGAGCACCATCAACGCTCTTGGATACTTCAGTTCCGGGCCGCTGACTGTCTCTGCAGCAGCTGGTTCTATGTGCCTGCAATGGTCACTGATGCGATGGGCCAAAGGGGGAGGGGCATCATACACGACACGGCCGTGGGGTGGCCCCAGCTCCAACCGCCATTCCAGCCGTGGTCTCCTCCACCCCTCTGGCTCTCAGGGAAGTAGCATCTGGGTAGCTGCACTGAGAGAGCAGAGCTTTTCACTCAAATCTAGAGGGAGGGCCCAGGTCAGCGCAGCTCATCAGGCAATGGCAGCAATGACTGGGCCTCCAACTTGGTCCCTCGTGCACCTCAATGCACACACTGGATGACCAGGTGCTCCGTCCTCAGTCGCCTGATCTCAGCAGAAGCCCTCCACTCGACTTGCAGTTATCTCAGAGGGGCCAGCACTACAGTTGCTGGGTCCCAGTACGCTAGCAGGCCTGTACCGCCAGCAGCAAGCCGGCTTCGGCTCAGCAACAGTCACTAGGGGGTTCACTTCACAGGTGGCCTTCCTGCAACGGCCTTTACCATCGGTTGATGGTCATCAGTAGGTGCACGATCAAGGCTCTGCAGGTGACTCAGGATATGGCTGGAAGCAGGATTACTCTGGATAACCCGGATTTACCCAGCAGAGCTACTCTAATGCACATCCTCCATCTTGAGGTCGCTCAACAGACTTCCTTATGATAAGAGGCTGTTTAGTCACACTTGTTTGTCATTTCAGGAATGGGATGTACCAGTTAAAAGCCTTGTCGTAGACTTTGATGGCCTGTTATATTGTAAAATGCCAAAAACCTTGGAGAGGATAAGCATTGTCATTCTTCTGGATGAGGGGCATGAGTTGTATGATAGCAGTGTTAAAAGGCACATTGGGGACAAAATCAAAATTGAGTATTGCCAAGGACAATTACAAGGATCATTTACAATGAAAGGATCCAGATGGAGTAAGAGGAGGTTGGTCACACGTTAAAGTGGAACAGATTTCTTGAATGCTGAATTTTGCATTTGCTGTTCAATGTAGTTTGACCTGTCTTTTGAATTTGTTTGTTACAGTATGTGTGAAGCAGAAGCAAGGTCTCCAAGATGGTTGTGACATTTTGTCTCCAAACATATTCTGAATGAGATGATCAGAAAGGAAATGTCTGAAGCCAGGTTCCCAGTAATTTGTGGCTTTTGTTTTTTTACCCTAAACAGCAAGGGTCAGACGTCAGTGCACAGGATTTTCACAAAAGCATTGCAGGTGAAGGGCTCGGCTTTAAACATTCATGTTCATGCTGCGTCCTTCGGTTAGTGTTATGTTATGTTAATTTGATTTGTAATGCGCAACAGCTACCCAAAAGGGTTTCCCGGCGCCAACCTGAAAGGAACAGAAAGAGGGGAGAGATTATTGATCAAACAACCAAGTTTTTAGGCATTTACGAAAGTTCTCGTAGACAGTTTCATGTGCGGAGCCGGCACGGGAGAGAGTGCCATAAGGAGGGACCTAAACAGGCAAAAGATCGACTGCCCATGCATGACAGTCTAATTCTAGGGACCAAGAATTTGGCCTGGGTGGCAGAACGGAGGGGGCGTGAAGGCAAATAAGGGTGGACCAGAGCTTGCAGGTATTGGGGGCCACTCCAGATTTGATTTTAAACATGTAGCTCAGGACTTTGAACTTAATTCGGTTTTCTACCCTGAGCCAATGAAGGTCACGCAGAGAACCAGAGATAGAGGCAGCTCTGGGAATCTGACAAATCAGTCTGGCGGCAGAGTTCTGCACCACCTGAAGCTTGCGTGTCACATCCTTGTTAGTCCCTAGGTAAAGAACGTTGCCGTAGTCCAGTCTAGAGGTGACAAGAGCCTGGACCACGGTTCTCTGGGTAGGACTGGGCAGCATCCAAATAATCTTTTTAAGCCATTTTAGAATAATAAAACAAGTTGCAGCCACCTTCACGGCTTGCTGTCTCATAGATAATAAATCATCAATGATGAACCCTAAGTTGCGAACTTGGCAAGAGGGCTGAGGGAGAGCACCCATTTCAGTAGGCCAATGTTGGGGACCCCAAAGATCTTTATTCCTCCCCAGAATCAGAATCCTCTGTTTTCTCTCCATTGAGTCTGAGAAAATTGGCCTGCAACCAGGATGCAATTTTACTCAACCCCAACTGGAGAGCAGATGTCTCATACACCCTCTCCGTAGAGAGAGAAGATAATCTGGGTGTCGTCAGCATAGGAGAACAGGGACAACCCAGCCTCCTCTGCAACGTCAGCCAGAGGTCTGACATACACGTTAAATAATAAAGGGCTAAGAATGGAGTCCTGGGGTACTCCCATAGGGAGAGGAATGAGTATCAGAACTGGCCGCTGGGGAGAAAACCTGGAACGTCCGGTCAGTGAGAAAAGAGATAAGCCAGTTGAGTGCTGGCCCAGTAACACCCAAAGATCGTAAGCTTTCACCAACACGGTGTGAGACACCGTGTCAAAGGCTGCGCTTAAATCAAGTAGTATAAGGGCTACCGTGTCTCCAGAATCTAAATGGTGTCGCAGCCTTTCCGTGACTCCAAGAAGGGTCGTTTCAGTCGAAAAACCGGCTCTAAAGCCAGACTGAGATGGGTGTAAAAGGTTTTGTGACTCGACAAACTGAGTTAGCTGTGAATTAATATGCCTTTCTAAAATCTTTCGGTAAGGGTGGAGGTAGAAATGTGTTGAGTGATTTTTGGAGAGTGCTTTGAAGGTCAATGGACAGTCAAGTCAAGTCTTCCATTTTTCATCTTGGTTGGGATGTATGCTTTGTTCAAGTTACATTGCGGAAAACGTTGCCTCTTTTTGAAGGACCGATGCGATGGCTCATTGATTTAATGTGTCTGCTACAGAATATTATGTTAACCTGAAAAACACAAACTAGAATCTTGCCAGATAGGTCTAAGCACTCTTTCAAATGTTTGCATACAAGAAATGGGTTTTAAAGCTCTGCACAACTGCTACAACATTAAAAGTGGATGGCCCTTCAAGAGAAATACCGAGGTCTAGCTTTACTAGCCAAGGGGCATATTATCAATGCGGCGCTATGGAATTATCGCCGCTTTTTGCGTCCGTTTTGGACGAAAAGCGGCGATAATTCCATCGCCTTATCAGCAAAGACACGCTATCGCGTGTTTTGCTGACTTAGCCTCGCTTCCAGCACGCTCTACCTTTGCATCGCTAATGAGATGCAAAGTAGGCGTGGCTGTGACACCAACCAGGGAAAATATCGCGAAGGCAGCTTATCGATATTAACAAGGGTGGGTAGCGATGTTTTAAATCGCGGTAAGTATGTTTAACGCAGGAATTTAACGTCTGTTAAATTCCTGACTAAGGCATACTTTACATGGGGGTGGATTCTGTGGCTAAGACCACAGGCCCTATCATCTAGGATATCGCCGTTTTCCACCATGGAAAACGGCGATATCCATGCTATCTCTGCAATTTTATCGCCTCGGCGATGCGCGTTGTTGATAACGCGCTAACCGGGCGATAAATTACAGAGATAGCCGGCGATAAATATGCAAGCGCTAAGCGCGCTTTGCGATATTTATCGCCGGCCCTTGTTGATATGCCCCCAAGTCTTTTGAAGGATTACAGTATGAACATTTAAACCTTATGCAATCTTTCTAAATTGGTGTTCTTGTTCCTTTTCATCTCTCCGTAGAGACCAGGATGTGAGAAGTCGCTATGCTCAATGGGCCAGGTATGGTCCAATGTGTGAGAAGAGCACCTTGTAAATTTGTGGATGCCTGCTCTGGGGAACAGTGTGAAATCCTTGCTGCACTATGCTATGTATGGTTGTGATACTGGCTGATAGGAACAGAGACAGCTCCCTGCTGCATTATGTTGTGTGTCGTATTGGATTAGAGGAAAAGTGGCAGCTACTCGCTGCAATTTGTTTTGTGTGATATCAGCTCAGAAGAACAGTTACAAATCCTAGTATGCAACATAGTAAGTGCGTCTATGCCTGGATCAGAGGAACAGTGCCAACTCCTTGCAGCAGTGTTGTAAGATGCCAAAAACCTTGGCCAGTATAAGAAATGTAATTCTCCCTCATGAGGGGCATTAGTTGCACGATAGCAGTGTTGAAAGGCATATTCGGGACACAATCAAAATCTAGTGGTGCCAAGGACACTGTCTGTGGTAATCTGTTCCTGAATTGCAGAGGATACTGCCCTTTTCATGGATTTTGCCCTTCAAAGAGAAATTTGGAATGGTGAATTTCCATTATTTTAATGACCAGGGTTACTTACATTTACTTGAATTTGGTGGAGTAAATGCTGGTTTATAAGAAGATGTTTATGAAACTGGTGTACATCAGATCATGATTTGGAACCAGTCTATCCCAACCTGGGTTCAGTAGGAGTCTGAGTGTGGTTAAACTGATGTGGTTGAAATGACAGTTTCTTAATGTTTGGTCAAAGCTGGTCCCAGACGCAATAGCTGGTTTGGTAAATTAGTTGATGGGTTGAGAAGTAAATGGCTCAGATAACTGTCTTCAGGAATAAAACTGTGAAACTGTTTGATCATTTTAGAATTAGAGAATCCAGAATGATTAAGAGGAAGTTGCTCACAAGTTAAAGTGTAACAAGTTTCTTTACTGTTGGTATTTTGCATTTGCTGTGCGATGTAGTTTGCCCTGGCTTTTGAATTTGTTTGTTACAGCGTGTGTGAAGTACATGCAAGGTCTCCAAGATGGTTGCGACTTTTTGTCTTCAAACTTATTCTGCTTTAGATGATCAGAAAGGGATATGTCTGTAGCCAGATTCCCAGTAATTGATGTCTTTAATTTTTTTATCTTAAACAGCAAGGGTCAGAAGTCAGTGCACAGGATTTTCTTGTAGGTGAAGGCCCTGCTTTAAGAGATTCAAGTTCATGCTGTGTCCTTTGGTATGGGTAGAGGTAGAAATGTGTTCAGCAATTTTTTACAGAGTGCATTGGAGATCAGTGGACAGACGATTCAAGTCTTCCATTAGTCATCCTAATTCGGATGTATGTTTTGTCCAAGTTACCTAGAGGAAAACATTGCCTCCTTTTGCAGGGCCGATCAGATAGCTCAAATGTTTATGCGTCTGCTACAGAATAATATGTTAACCTTAAAAAGACAAACTAGAATCTTGCCATGTAGAACTGAGCACTCTTTCAGTTTTTATGTAAAATGATTAGCTTTTAACGTTCTGCCAAACTGCTTGCAATATTAAAAGTGGATGGCCTTTCAAGAGGAAAACTGAGGTCTAGCTTTACTGGCCAAGTCCTTTGAAGGATTACGATCTGAAAATGTAAACCTTATGCAACCTTTCTAAATTGATGTTCTTGTTCCTTTTCATCTCTCTGTAGAGACCAGGATGAGAGAAATCGCTGTGCCGAATTGGCCAGGTATAGTTGCATATGTGGGAAGAGCACCTTGTAAATCTGTGGATGCCTGCTCTGAGGAACAGTGTGAAATCCTTAGTGCACTGTGCTATGCATGATTGTGATAATGGTTGAGAAGAACAGAGACAGCTCCTTGCTGCATTGTGCTGTGTGTCATATTGGCTTAGAGGAAGAGCGGCAGCTATTCGCTGCAATTTGATTTTGTGTGATACCAGCTCAGAAGAACACTTACAAATCCTAGTATGACGCATAGTAAGTGGGTCTATGCCTGGATCAGAGGAACAGTGGCAACTACTTGCAGCAGTGTTGTAAGATCCCAAAAATCTTGGCCAGTATAAAAATGTAATTCTTCCTCATGAGGGACATGAGTTGCACGATCTCAGTGCTGAAAGGCATATTCGGGACACAATCAAAATCGAGTGGTGCCAAGGACACTGTCTATGGTAATCTGTTCCTGAATTCCAGTGGATACAGCCCTTTTCATGGATTTTGCCCTTGAAAGAGAAATTTGTAATGGTGAATTTCCATTATTTTAATGACCAGGGTTACCTACCTTTACTTGAATGTGGTGGAGTAAATGCTGGTTGATAAGAAGATGTTTATGAAACCGATATACAGCAGGTCATGATTTGGAAGCAGTCTATCCCAACCTGGGTTCAGTAGGAGTCTGAGTGTAGTTAAACTGATGTGGTTGAAATCTCAGTTTCTTAATGTTTGAACAAAGTTGGTCCCAGACGCAATAGCTGGTTTGGTAAATTAGTTGATGGGTTGAGAAGTAAATGGCTCAGATAAATGTTTTCAGGAACAAAACTGTGAATCTGTTTGATAATTTTATAATTAGAGGATCCAGACGGAGTAAGAGGAAGTTCCTCACATTGTAAAGTGTAACAGGTTTCTTGACTGTTGGTATTTTGCATTTGCTGTGCGATGTAGTTTGGCCTGGCTTTTGACTTTGTTTGTTACAATGTGGGCGAAGTACATGCAAGGTCTCCAAGATGGTTGTGACTTTTTGTCTCCAAACGTATTCTGATTTAGATGATCAGAAAGGGAAATGTCCGTAGCCAGGTTCCCAGTAATTGATGTCTTTAGTTTTTTTTATCTTAAACAGCAAGGGTCAGAAGTCAGTGCACAGATTTTCTTGTAGGTGACGGCCCTGCTTTAACCCCTTCGCTGCTAGGCCTTTTCCCCTCCTGTGCTAAGCCTTTTTGGCTATTTGGGGTAGTGCGCGCTTAGGCCCCTGTAACTTTTTGACCACATAAGGTATCCATGCCAAATTTGCGTCCTTTTTTTCTAACATCATGGGGATTGTAAAGGTACCCAGGGTTTGTGGATTTCCCAGGAGGGGACCCAGAAATTAGTCAAAATACAGCAAAACATTTTTTTTGGGTTGAAAAATGCGAAAAAAGGGCTACAGATGAAAGCGTCTTGATTTTTCCCTGCAAATGGCATCAAAAAAGGGGTTGTGGGGATGAAATCACCATCTTCCCAGCTTTCAGGGACAAGCAGACTTTTGTCAGAAAACCAACTTTTTTTACACAGTTTTGGCATTTTTCTGGGACATAGCCTATTTTTGCTATTTTTTGTGCTTTCAACCTCCTTCCAGTTAATGGTAGAAATGGGTATGAAACCAATAATGGATCCTGGAAAGCCATACATTTCTGAAAAGTAGACAAAATTCTGAATTCAGCAAGGGTTCATTTGTGTAGATCCTTAAAGTTTTCCTTATAGAAA
The DNA here is from genome assembly GCA_963921515.1 of Calotriton arnoldi. NCBI lineage: Eukaryota > Metazoa > Chordata > Amphibia > Caudata > Salamandridae > Calotriton > Calotriton arnoldi. Next base: position 8,430 of record CAWUFW010031061.1, read on the forward strand.
CTAACAGTTAAATAAAGGAAAAATTGAAAATTAGTTGAAAAAAACAGCCATTTGTGTCAACGTTTTCACCTGTAACTTCTTCTAATTATGACAGCTATTTGAAGGCAATATACCGTTATATCCGCTGGACCTTTCTGGTTGTGGGGATATATAGGACTTGTAGGTTCACCAAGAACCCGACGAACCCAGAGCCAATAATTGAGCAACATCTTGCAATGATTTTTTTTTAAGTACCGGGTATATAGCAATTATTTTGGGAAAATGTATACATGGAAAAATTGTTATGAAAGACACCTATGTATTTCTGAAATGGGAACAAAATGTAGATTTTAGAAACAGTAGATATTTGCACATTTCCGAAATTGGGAGTACCCATACTAGCATGAGAATTATAGGTCATTTTTCAAAATGACTTATTTTTTACACATTGTCTTTCATTTGAAGGCAGAAATGCATCGAAAGTCAATAGGTAATAACAGTTGCTCTACAATTCTGTGTTACCCTAAGTCTCCCGATATAAATGGTACCTCACTTGTGTGGGTAGCCCTTGTGCCCACAACAGGAAATGGCTCAAAATGCAACGTGGACGTACCACATTTTCACAATGAAAAATTACCCTTTTTTTGCAAAGTGCCTAGGTGTAGTTTTTGAACCCTAGCTCTGCCCTCACCTAGGGAAACCTAGCACACCTATACATTTTTGAAAACTAGACACCCAGGGGAATCCAGGATGGGGTGACTTGACTGCCTCCCACCAGGTTCTGTTACCCAGAATCCCTTGCAAACATAAACAATTGTCAAAAAACCACATTTTCCCCACATTTCTGTGGTGGAAAGTTCTGGAATCTGCGTGTATCCACAAATTTCCACCCACCCCGCGTTCCCCAAAGTCTTACGAGAAAAATGGTACCTCACTTGTGTGGGTCGGCCTAGTGCCTGCGACAGGAAACGGCACAAAACGCAACGTGGTCACACCTCAATTTCGCAGTGAAAAATGACCCTTTTTTGGCAAAGTGCCTAGCTGTAGTTTTTGAACCCTAGCTCTGCCGGCACCTAGGGAAACCTAGCACACCTATACATTTTTGAAAACTAGACACCCAGGGGAATCCAGGATGGGGTGACTTGACTGCCTCCCACCAGGTTCTGTTACCCAGAATCCCTTGCAAACATAAAAAATTGTCAAAAAACACATTTTCCCCACATTTCTGTGGTGGAAAGTTCTGGAATCTGCGTGTATCCACAAATTTCCACCCACCCCGCGTTCCCCAAAGTCTTACGAGAAAATGGTACCTCACTTGTGTGGGTCGGCCTAGTGCCTGCGACAGGAAACGGCACAAAACGCAACGTGGTCACACCTCAATTTCGCAGTGAAAATGACCCTTTTTGGCAAAGTGCCTAGCTGTAGTTTTTGAACCCTAGCGCTGCCGGCACCTAGGGAAACCTAGCAAACCTATACATTTTTGAAAACTAGACACCCAGGGGAATCCAGGATGGGGTGACTTGACTGCCTCCCACCAGGTTCTGTTACCCAGAATCCCTTGCAAACATAAAAATTGTCAAAAAAACACATTTTCCCCACATTTCTGTGGTGGAAAGTTCTGGAATCTGCGTGGATCCACAAATTTCCACCCACCCCGCGTTCCCCAAAGTCTTACGAGAAAAATGGTACCTCACTTGTGTGGGTCGGCCTAGTGCCTGCGACAGGAAACTGCGCAAAACGCAACGTGGTCACACCTCAATTTCGCAGTGAAAAATGACCCTTTTTGGCAAAGTGCCTAGCTGTAGTTTTTGAACCCTAGCTCTGCCGGCACCTAGGGAAACCTAGCAAACCTATACATTTTTGAATACTAGACACCCAGGGGAATCCAGGATGGGGTGACTGGACTGCCTCCCACCAGGTTCTGTTACCCAGAATCCCTTGCAAACCTAAAGAATTATCAAAAAACCACATTTTCCCCACATTTCTGTGGTGGAAAGTTCTGGAATCTGCGTGGATCCACAAATTTCCACCCACCCCGCGTTCCCCAAAGTCTTCTGAGAAAAATGGTACCTCACTTGTGTGGGTCGGCCTAGTGCCCGCGACAGGAAACGGCGCAAAACACAACGTGGTCACACCTCACTTTCGCAGTGAAAAATGACCCTTTTTTGGCAAAGTGCCTAGCTGTAGTTTTTGAACCCTACCTCTGCCGGCACCTAGGGAAACCTAGCAAACCTATACATTTTTGAAAACTAGACAACCAGGGAATCCAGGATGGGGTGACTTGACTGCCTCCCACCAGGTTCTGTTACCCAGAATCCCTTGCAAACATAACAAATTGTCCAAAAAAACACATTTTCCCCACATTTCTGTGGTGGAAAGTTCTGGAATCTGCGTGGATCCACAAATTTCCACCCACCCCGCGTTCCCCAAAGTCTTACGAGAAAAATGGTACCTCACTTGTGTGGGTCGGCCTAGTGCCTGCGACAGGAAACGGCGCAAAACGCAACGTGGTCACACCTCAATTTCGCAGTGAAAATTACCCTTTTTTTGCAAAGTGCCTAGCTGTAGTTTTTGAACCCTACCTCTGCCGGCACCTAGGGAAACCTAGCAAACCTATACATTTTTTAAAACTAGACAACCAGGGGAATCCAGGATGGGGTGACTTGACTGCCTCCCACCAGGTTCTGTTACCCAGAATACCTTGCAAACATAAAATATTGTCCAAAAAAACACATTTTCCCCACATTTCTGTGGTGGAAAGTTCTGGAATCTGCGTGGATCCACAAATTTCCACCCACCCCGCGTTCCCCAAAGTCTTACGAGAAAAATGGTACCTCACTTGTGTGGGTCGGCCTAGTGCCTGCGACAGGAAACGGCGCAAAACGCAACGTGGTCACACCTCAATTTCGCAGTGAAAAATGACCCTTTTTTGGCAAAGTGCCTAGCTGTAGTTTTTTAACCCTACCTCTGCCGGCACCTAGGGAAACCTAGCAAACCTATACATTTTTTAAAACTAGACACCCAGGGGAATCCAGGATGGGGTGACTGGACTGCCTCCCACCAGGTTCTGTTACCCAGAATCCCTTGCAAACATAAAAAATTGTCAACAAAACCACATTTTCCCCACATTTCTGTGGTGGAAAGTTCTGGAATCTGCGTGGATCCACAAATTTCCCCCCACCCCGCGTTCCCCAAAGTCTTACGAGAAAAATGGTACCTCACTTGTGTGGGTCGGCCTAGTGCCTGCGACAGGAAACGGCGCAAAACGCAACGTGGTCACACCTCAATTTCGCAGTGAAAAATGACCCTTTTTGGCAAAGTGCCTAGCTGTAGTTTTTGAACTCCTAGCTCTGCCGGCACCTAGGGAAACCTAGCAAACCTATACATTTTTGAAAACTAGACACCCAGGGGAATCAAGGATGGGGTGACTGACTGCCTCCCATCAGGTTCTGTTACCCAGAATCCCTTGCAAACATAAAAAATTGTCAAAAAACCACATTTTCCCCACATTTCTGTGGTGGAAAGTTCTGGAATCTGCGTGGATCCACAAATTTCCACCCACCCCGCGTTCCCCAAAGTCTTACGAGAAAAATGGTACCTCACTTGTGTGGGTCGGCCTAGTGCCTGCGACAGGAAACGGCGCAAAACGCAACGTGGTCACACCTCAATTTCGCAGTGAAAAATGACCTTTTTTTTGCAAAGTGCCTAGCTGTAGTTTTTGAACCCTACCTCTGCCGGCACCTAGGGAAACCTAGCAAACCTATACATTTTTGAAAACTAGACACCCAGGGGAATCCAGGATGGGGTGACTTGACTGCCTCCCACCAGGTTCTGTTACCCAGAATCCCTTGCAAACATAAAAAATTGTCAAAAAAAACACATTTTCCCCACATTTCTGTGGTGGAAAGTTCTGGAATCTGCGTGATCCACAAATTTCCCACCCACCCCGCGTTCCCCAAAGTCTTACGAGAAAAATGGTACCTCACTTGTGTGGGTCGGCCTAGTGCCTGCGACAGGAAACGGCACAAAACGCAACGTGGTCACACCTCAATTTCGCAGTGAAAATGACCCTTTTTTGGCAAAGTGCCTAGCTGTAGTTTTTGAACCCTAGCGCTGCCGGCACCTAGGGAAACCTAGCAAACCTATACATTTTTGAAAACTAGACACCCAGGGGAATCCAGGATGGGGTGACTTGACTGCCTCCCACCAGGTTCTGTTACCCAGAATCCCTTGCAAACATAAAAATTGTCAAAAAAACACATTTTCCCCACATTTCTGTGGTGGAAAGTTCTGGAATCTGCGTGGATCCACAAATTTCCACCCACCCCGCGTTCCCCAAAGTCTTACGAGAAAAATGGTACCTCACTTGTGTGGGTCGGCCTAGTGCCTGCGACAGGAAACTGCGCAAAACGCAACGTGGTCACACCTCAATTTCGCAGTGAAAAATGACCCTTTTTGGCAAAGTGCCTAGCTGTAGTTTTTGAACCCTAGCTCTGCCGGCACCTAGGGAAACCTAGCAAACCTATACATTTTTGAATACTAGACACCCAGGGGAATCCAGGATGGGGTGACTGGACTGCCTCCCACCAGGTTCTGTTACCCAGAATCCCTTGCAAACCTAAAAATTATCAAAAAACCACATTTTCCCCACATTTCTGTGGTGGAAAGTTCTGGAATCTGCGTGGATCCACAAATTTCCACCCACCCCGCGTTCCCCAAAGTCTTACTGAGAAAATGGTACCTCACTTGTGTGGGTCGGCCTAGTGCCTACGACAGGAAACGGCGCAAAACACAACGTGGTCACACCTCAATTTCGCAGTGAAAAATGACCCTTTTTTGGCAAAGTGCCTAGCTGTAGTTTTTGAACCCTACCTCTGCCGGCACCTAGGGAAACCTAGCAAACCTATACATTTTTGAAAACTAGACAACCAGGGGAATCCAGGATGGGGTGACTTGACTGCCTCCCACCAGGTTCTGTTACCCAGAATCCCTTGCAAACATAAAAAATTGTCCAAAAAAACACATTTTCCCCACATTTCTGTGGTGGAAAGTTCTGGAATCTGCGTGGATCCACAAATTTCCACCCACCCCGCGTTCCCCAAAGTCTTACGAGAAAAATGGTACCTCACTTGTGTGGGTCGGCCTAGTGCCTGCGACAGGAAACGGCGCAAAACGCAACGTGGTCACACCTCAATTTCGCAGTGAAAAATTACCCTGTTTTTGCAAAGTGCCTAGCTGTAGTTTTTGAACCCTACCTCTGCCGGCACCTAGGGAAACCTAGCAAACCTATACATTTTTGAAAACTAGACAACCAGGGGAATCCAGGATGGGGTGACTTGACTGCCTCCCACCAGGTTCTGTTACCCAGAATACCTTGCAAACATAAAATATTGTCCAAAAAACACATTTTCCCCACATTTCTGTGGTGGAAAGTTCTGGAATCTGCGTGGCATCCACAAATTTCCACCCACCCCGCGTTTCCCCAAAGTCTTACGAGAAAAATGGTACCTCACTTGTGTGGGTCGGCCTAGTGCCTGCGACAGGAAACGGCCCACAACGCAACGTGGTCACACCTCAATTTCGCAGTGCAAAAATGACCTGGTTTGGCAAAGTGCCTAGCTGTAGTTTTTAGCCCTACGCTCTGCCGGCACCTAGGGAAACCTAGCAAACCTATACATTTTTGAAAACTAGACACCCAGGGGAATCCAGGATGGGGTGACTGGACTGCCTCCCACCAGGTTCTGTTACCCAGAATCCCTTGCAAACATAAACAATTGTCAACTGAAAAACACATTTTCCCCACATTTCTGTGGTGGAAAGTTCTGGAATCTGCGTGGACTCCACAAATTTCCCCACACCCAGCGTTCCCCAAAGTCTTACGAGAAAAATGGTACCTCACTTGTGTGGGTCGGCCTAGTGCCTGCGACAGGAAACGGCGCAAAACGCAACGTGGTCACACCTCAATTTCGCAGTGCAAAATGACCTGTTTTGGCAAAGTGCCTAGCTGTAGTTTTTGAACCCTAGCTCTGCCGGCACCTAGGGAAACCTAGCAAACCTATACATTTTTGAAAACTAGACACCCAGGGGAATCAAGGATGGGGTGACTGGACTGCCTCCCATCAGGTTCTGTTACCCAGAATCCCTTGCAAACATAAAAATTTGTCAAAAAACCACATTTTCCCTACATTTCTGTGGTGGAAAGTTCTGGAATCTGCGTGGACTCCACAAATTTCCACCCACCCGCGTTCTCCCAAAGTCTTACGAGAAAAATGGTACCTCACTTGTGTGGGTCGGCCTAGTGCCCGCGACAGGCAACGGCGCACAACGCAACGTGGTCACACCTCAATTTCGCAGTGAAAAATGACCTTGTTTTTGCAAAGTGCCTAGCTGTAGTTTTTGAACCCTACGCTCTGCCGGCCACCTAGGGAAACCTAGCAAACCTATACATTTTTGAAAACTAGACACCCAGGGGAATCCAGGATGGGGTGACTTGACGTGCCTCCCACCAGGTTCTGTTACCCAGAATCCCTTGCAAACATCAAAATTTAGCTCAAAAAATCACTTTTTCCCCACATTTCTGTGGTGGAAAGTTCTGGAATCTACGTGGCATCACACAAATTTCCTACCCACCCCGCGTTCCCCAAAGTCTTACGAGAAAAATGGTACCTCACTTGTGTGGGAGGCCCAAGTACCCACGACAGGCAAGGGCCCAAAACATTTTTTGATAGGCAATGTTGATGTTGCTCTCAAAACGTGTGAAAAAGTGATTTTTTCTAGCTAAAATTGAGGTTTGCAGGGATTCTGGGTAAGGAAACGTTGGGGGATCCACGCAAGCCATACCTCCCTGAAGCCCCCGGGTGTCTACTTTTCAGAAATATGTGGGTTTGGTAGGTTTCTCTAGATGGTCGCCGAGCACAGGGCCAAAAACCCAGGTGACTCCCCTTGCAAAACCAGGTGGTTTTGTGAAAGGCCATTTTGAGGTCGCCTGAATACGTTGTGGGCCCTTGCCTGTCGCGGGTACTTGGGCCTCCCACACAAGTGAGGCACCATTTTTATCGGGAGACCTGGAGGAACGCTGGGTGGTAGGAAATTTGTGTGAGGCCAGTGATGCCACACTTTCCCATCACATAAAATGTGTGGAAAAAAGTGATTTTTTCAGCTAAAATTGAGGTTTGCAGGGGATTCTGGGTAAGGGAAACGTTGGGGGATCCACGCAAGCCATACCTCCCTGGAAGCCCCCGGGTGTCTACTTTTCAGAAATGTGTGGGTTTGGTAGGTTTCCCTAGATGGCCGCCGAGCACGGGCCAAAAACCCAGGTGACTCCCTTGCAAAACCAGGTGGTTTTGAGATAGGCAATTTTGAGGTCGCTCACCACGTTGTGGGCCCTTGCCTGTCGTGGGTACTTGGGCCTCCCACACAAGTGAGGCACCATTTTTATCGGGAGACCTGGGGGAACGCTGGGTGGTAGGAAATTTGTGTGAGGCCAGTGATGCCACACTTTCCCCACACAAAAATGTGTGAAAAAGTGATTTTTTCAGCTAAAATTGAGGTTTGCAGGGGATTCTGGTAAGGAAACGTTGGGGGATCCACGCAAGCCATACCTCCCTGGAAGCCCCTGGTGTCTACTTTTCAGAAATGTGTGGGTTTGGTAGGTTTCTCAGATGGCCGCCGAGCACGGGGCCAAAACCCAGGTGACTCCCTTGCAAAACCAGGTGGTTTTGAGATAGG
>CAWUFW010031062.1:0-16135 GCA_963921515.1 Calotriton arnoldi
AGGTGCACAGACAGAATATTGAGTTTTTAATTTCGACCTACCATAATATCGAGTTTTAAATATCCTAGGTCAAGAATATCGACTGCAAGAATATTGTGGTACAAGAATATCGACAGTAAGGTAAGAAATATCGTTTTTTAAATATCGAAGACAGTAATGTCGTTTGTAAAAATATCGTTGTTAATAATATCGATGTTTATATTAGTGTTCTGTATTTTAGTATGTGTGTTTAAAAGTATGTGATGTAATTTTGTGGTATAAGTGTAGTTTTTTTTAATGTATTTGTTAAATTTTTAGCAGTAAATACTTTTATGTAAATTAATTTTTGCATAGTTTAAGTTCTGTAGCGGGTTGTGGGTTTATAGGGAATAGGGTGGGAAGTAATTTAATTATAAAAAAGTAATTATTAATTTTTATTCATTAGTTATTTATAATTAATTTATTATTAATTGGTTATTAATTATTATTAATTAATTAATAGATAATTATATAAATTGTGTTATGTTTTTAGGAGCAGGTTGTGGTGTTTATAGGGGAATAGGGTAGGAAAGTAATTTAATTATATAAAAGTAATGATTAATATTTATTTATTAGTATTTATAATTAATTTATTATTAATTAATTATTAATTGGTTATTAATTAATATTAATTAAATAATAGATAATTATATAAGTTGTGTTATTTTTTTAGGAGCGGGTTGTGGGTTTATAGGGAATAGGGTGGGAAGTACTTTAATTATAATTAAGTAAATATTTATATTTATTTATTAGTATTTATAATTAATTTATTATTAATTAATTAATTAATTGGTTATTAATTAATATTAATTAATTAATAGATAATTGTATTAATTGTGTTATTTTTTAGGAGCGGGTTGTGGGTTTATAGGGGAATAGGGTGGGAAGTAATTTAATTATAATAAAGTAATTGTCCATATTTATTTATTAGTATTTATAATTAATTTATTATTAATTAATTAAACAATTGGTTATTAATTTTATTAATTGATAATTATATTAATCTGTGTTTATTTAGGAGCAGGTTGTGGGTTTATAGGGGAATAGGGTGGGAAGTAATTTAATTATAATAAAGTAATTATTAATTTTTATTTATTAGTATTTATAATTAATTTATTATTAATTAATTATTAATTGGTTATTTAATTGTAATAATTATTTAATTGATAAGTATGTTAATTTTAACCTCTGCTATCCAACACTTTCCCTACTGTTGCACTCTCTGGAGTGGGAATAGTAAATTTTACCCCTACGCTATCCAACACTTTCCCTACTGTTGCACTCTTTGGAGTGGGAATAGTAATTTTTACCCCTTCGCTATCCAACACTTTCCCTACTGTTGCACTCACTGGAGTGGGAATAGTAATTTTTACCCCTATGCTAGCCAACACTTTCCCTACTGTTGCAGTCACTGGAGTGGGGATAGTAATTTTTACCCCTCCGCCATTCAACACTTTCCCTACTGTTGCACTCACTGGAGTGGGAATAGTAATTTTTACCCCATACACTATCCAACTCTTTCCCTACTCTTGCACTCTCTGGAGTGGGAATAGTAAATTGTACATCTCCGCTATCCAATACTTTCCCTACTGTTGCACTCACTGGAGTGGGAATAGTAATTTTTACCCCTCCGCTATCCAAAACTTTCCCTACTATTGCACTCACTGGAGTGGGAATAGTAATTTTTACCCCTACGCTATCCAACACTTTCCCTACTGTTGCACTCACTGGAGTGGGAATAGTAATTTTTACCCCTTCGCTATCCAACACTTTCCTAACTGTTGCACTCTCTGGAGTGGGAATAGTAATTTTTACCCCTCCGCTATCCATCACTTTCCCTACTGTTGAATCACTGGAGTGGGAATAGTAATTTTTACCCCTACGCTATCCAACACTTTCCCTACTGTTGCAGTCTGTGGAGTGGGAATATTAACTTTTACCCCTACGCTATCCAACACTTTCCCTACTTTTGCACTCTCTGGAGTGGGAATAGTAATTTTTACCCCTCCGCTATCCATCACTTTCCCTACTGTTGCACTCACTGGAGTGGGAATAGTAATTTTTACCCCTCCGCTACCCAAAACTTTCCCTACTGTTGCACTCTGTGGAGTGGGAATATTAACTTTTACCCCTACGCTATCCAACACTTTCCCTACTGTTGCACTCTCTGGAGTGGGAATAGTAATTTTTACCCTCCGCTATCCAACACTTTCCCTACTGTTGCACTCTGTGGAGTGGGAATATGAACTTTACCCCTACGCTATCCAACACTTTCCCTACTGTTGCACTCACTGGAGTGGGAATAGTAATTTTTACCCCTTCGCTATCCAACACTTTCCAAACTGTTGCACTCTCTGGAGTGGGAATAGTCATTTTTACCCCTACGCTATCCAACACTTTCCCTACTGTTGCACTCTCTGGAGTGGGAATAGTAATTTTTACCTACTTACGCTATCCAACAGTTTCCCTACTGTTGCACTCTCTGGAATGGTAATAGTAATTTTATCCCTCCGCTATCCAATATTTTCTCTACTGTTTTAGTTAATGTAGTGTAAAATGTATTTTAAAAAGATTAAAAATATTGTAATATTTTAATTTGTTGTATATATTTTTTAATTTTTATTTATATTATTGGTGTATGTGTATATATCTGTATTTATAATTTTTAATGTTTTTTAACAATTCATAAGTTATTAAAATAATTATTTATATATATTATTAAGTAAGTATATATATATTATATTTTATACATATATATGTTTAAATTGATTTTTACATTATATGTATTACTTATAATTTTAAACATTTTTTAATAATTTTAATTATGTTTTTTAATTATATGTATTATTTACTTTATTTTACATTATTTTTTATACATTAAAAACGATATTTTTAACAACGATATTTTTAACAACGATATTTTTGTTTATCGATATTTTTGCACTTACCATTATGTAGATAGGACTTCGATATTCTGGACATCGATATTCTTGCGTCAATATTTTTGTAGCTCGATATTCTGACTGTCGATATTCTGTCAGTGATCCATGTGGGCAGTGTCCGCAGGTGGAACAAGTAGGACATGTGTACAGTCAATTGCCCCCAACACATGTGGGAAGCCAGCTATGGCGTAGAAGCCTTGCTTGGTCTCCAGCTTTTCCTGCGCAGTGTTGGGGAAGTGAAGGTGCTGGGGTATCAGGCTGATTATGCCATCCAAAACTGTTGTGAGGAACTTTGATAGGGCTGGCAGTGAGACTCCTCCAACTCTGGCAGTTGTTGGCAGGAATGTACCTGAGGCCAACATGTGCAGCACAGCCAGCAGCTTTGTTTGCGGAGGGATGTTGGTTAGCCACTTTGTTGGTGCCTTCAGCCTGTGGGCTATCTGTGTCAGGATGCGGAGGATGTCCTTTTGAGCCTGTGGTGGGCAATGACATCCTCTGGCATTAAGTCTGTGAGGATGGTGCGTCGGCGATAGACCCGCTGTCTTATTCAGCGCAGCCTCGGTGGTGGTCCTGGGGGAGGTGGCATTGACCGTGGTTGTTGTGGCCTTCTTGGTGCTCCAAGCTGCATGATTAGTACCTCCATGGCATCAGTGGATCATAGGATGAGGCTCTGGGCTAGTCTCCCTTATATACTGCTATTTTTCACCATTTTTAAGACCTCCTTTTGTCTGGTCTTAAGTTCCTGCCGCTAACGGGCCTTAGCGGCTATTTTCTTATCGCATCGCCGGTCCGGGCAATCATTGAGAATATCGCGAAGAGGGGTTAGCGTGCGTTTTAACACGAGAACGCCTACATTGCATATGATTAGCGTTAGTTGTCGCTGACATCGTTGGCGATGTTTTTAGCGCCCGCTATCGCCAGAAAGCTGTCGCTAACGGCTGTTAGCGACAGCTTGTGAATACAGCGATAAAAATATCGCCGCCTTAGTGGCAGAAAAGTGCCGCTAACGCGGCGATGTCGCCTTGTGAATATGCCCCTTGGTGTCTTGATTTCTGATGGCACAGCATTAATTGTTCATGTATTATTTCTATATGTGGTATGATTCAGCTGCCCACATATAATAGTTTGCGCTCACACATGATTAGATAAATGCAATATCTGATTTTACAATTCATAATTTCAAATATTTCAATATGTCAGTTGAATGCTGTATCTTCATTCCTGACAGTGATCGATGCTGTATTGTCAAACATTGCAGCTTTCACACTTGTAGACCCCCTTGATGGGGAAGGTAGGCATTTGTGTGCTACAGGAGTATTTTGTAGTAAACTGGAACAGGGAACAAATTAGAGTGTGGGCCCTTTATTATTTGCTTCTTAATTTGTATTATCGTCCTTAAGACTCTTATAAGTCAACAATATTTCCAATGTCTATTTGAGAGTCAATATACATCTTTCTTATTAATAGTGTATGGTGATATCATGGCTAATTTTCAATGTTTATTTTTACCATACGTCAGGAGCGATTGTTGTTCTGTCTTGCTGATTCTACATTGAGCTTTTTAGATAAGTGCTGGAAGGTAAGCCCTCCCTATGAACGTTTTTCATATCTTGTTGTCCCAAGTAAAAATCCTGGTCTGAGCTTCAATTATGTTTCAGTCTAGATATCTGGCCATATGGAGTCAAAATAATTTGTGATTAGGTTGGGTACTTTCAGCATGTAGTACAAAATTACAGCAAATAGGCTTCCAATAATTGTTTCCCTGAAATGTACCCTCCTTTATGAACAAACTTAAATCCAAATGTTCAATGTTAGATATACTGTATGACATTGACAATAACATGTTGTATTGATTGTTATTGATAAAAGTTACAAAACTCATATAGTTATGTGACATTAGCATCCCTAACAAGTAAGACATAATTGATGTAACATCCCCAACAGAAGATATAATCATAAAATTCGAAACCTGAACCACCTCATACTGACCTATATGTATATTGGTGTAAGGTGACAAATGCTTCAAGCCGATTGCTACTCCCTTTCACTCTCTTTACCATTTATAGATGAAAAAATTGCTTTCCAGGATAGGTTTAATCATTTAAAATATTCATTGCTGGAAGTTGATAGAATGTTGTTTTGATGTTATCTAAAAGGTTCCTGATAGCCCTAATTTCAAATTTAGTAGGTATACATATGTTTAGGGAGCAAACATCTAAAGCAAGACTAGTGGAAGTATGTGATTCTGTGGCTATGACATTTTCTGCTTAATTATGGACTTGCCATATTTGCCGCTTAAGTCCATTATTTGCTGCATACTTTGCAGATTTTACCAAACTTGTTTCTAACTCAAATGGATCAAAAGTTAGGAAATCACAGCAAAACATAGTGCCGCCCAGTGGGAGGCCTTTAGCAAAAGTCAATTGGTCACCTTTCAATTGCTATTGTATTTCAGTGTTAAACGGTTACTACTGAGATAGAACTTTTACTCAGACAATGTTAACGTGTAAAAAAGACAAGATAATGAGAAATGCTGTAACAAAATGTGCTGCATTACAATACATAATTTACCTTTACTTGTCGCATTATTTATTCAACTCCTGCTGCAGAATCTGATCCTCCTCAGTCGCATAATTCCAGTGGTCATAATCTAAAGTAACTATTATCATGTCTGGTTCCAAAGTTACATCTTATATTATGTTAAAAATGTCTTTTGTTTCTTGAAGGTAGTATGGAAGATTTTGAACAATGGGTTGGAAACAGAAACTGATCTCCCAGGTATATTTTTCTAAAAGAATCTTTCAGTTTCTGTGAGAATAGCAGATTACATTTAATACTAACATTAATATCTGCTTTTTAAAGATTCTATTCTTGAGTGCCATCTCCACCTCCGGAGATGTTTGAAACATAATTGAACATCTCCTGGGTGAAATTCTCTATTGCTATATTTCCTTGCACTGCATTTCAATGGTATTCTAAAAATGAATATAAATTTGTTTGGATTACTCTTTAGCATGCTGGCTTCTTTCCTTATGTGTTTCTGGATACCTGCCACCAAGCACAAGACGGTTTATAGTACAGAATGTCACCATCTTAACCTCATTTTCTACCTTCACATATCAATTCTTCTGTATCTTTGGAGCTTTTATTACCTATAGTCAAAACTAATTTGTGAGTCACTGCACAATGGTTTTAGTCTATTCACAAATGTTTGGGTATCAGCACTTCAGATTTAGTCCACAGAAGGAATTTGATCTTTCTATCAATATCCTAATGTATACCTTATATGTACTTTTTTATATAGGCCTGGAGGCATCTTGATTCATGTATTTTGCCCATTGCAACTTGGAAATATTCCAAGGGGAGCAAAACATATGTCGGCTGGTTCCTTGCTGATTCCCATCACTACGGCAGAATCTATCTTCCACCTATCCTTGACTTAGGGCCTGATTTATATTGCGGTGGACAGGTTACTCCACCACAACAGTGATAGATATCCTTCCGCCAAAATATAAATTCCATTATATCCTGTGAGATTTTTATTTTACAGATGGGTTATCCGTCCGCCAAAATATAAATCAGCCCCATATTCAACAAGGACTCTCTCTTGATACAAGGACTACCAGTATATTTAAATTCCAATCCATTCACTATTCCTCATTTAATATATTGACCGAGTTTGTTCTAAGAATATCCATGTTTACAGCAGACTGCCAAAACAGAATTGTTTTGTACAATAGAAGATGTATGATTTATGTTGGACCATTCATTATGAATAAATACAGTTCTAAAAAAGTGCAAAATTACTAGTAATTCATCAATTTATTCACTTATCTAAATACAAATGTGTGGTGTACTATCTTATTCTTTAAGAGACCAGTATCTTGGCATGACATAACATCCATCCTTTGAGCCAGACTCTCTCGTTCCCTTTAAGAAACCTGTTTTTGTTGTCTTTTTGACCAGATTTATTATCAGGTCCCGTTCTATCACTCATGCCTCTCCCTCCAGTACTGACTTATTTTACTCTTTTGAGGGAGTGCAAGGTATCCTTCATCCAGAATATTAAATACAAAGCAGCGACTATGAAAATTGGGCGAATCAAATACTTTCACAATCACAATATCTTCTACAAGCCTTTGGTAAGCCTGCACATCTAGTGATAAAACAAACACTTCTCAGAGTTCCTGCTCAACCATGCAAGAGCCCATATTTTAATTAATATGGACCATTAATGTATTGGACCCGTTCTTTGCATTGTTTGAAGTGCCTAATTAGGTTTCCTCTTGTGGAGATGAATTAAGTAGGCCTGATGTAAATATTCCTGTGTTCAATTTTTGGTATGTCAGGCAAGTTTTAAAATGAGTGCACAAATTAGTACTGGTCATGCCAGATTTACATTACAACATGGACCTCATGACAGTCCTTCATTCTATTACATGCTGCAACATAGCAAATTAATTGAATTAAGGGCTGGGATCCTAATTCCTGTTGAACATTTGTTGTTACTGACTGTGTGGGAATTGACCATGGTTGGAAGTTTGATGGGTGGACAATGCTAGGTCACCTAAAAGGCTGTTACTAGTAGAGTGATGAGCTGAAAAACTTCCATTTGTTTGCAGTGTTAGAACACTAGAACACCGAAGGCAGTGGTATTGAAAAGCTGCATGAAGAGCTGTAGCTGGAGGGCAGTGTCAGATGCTGCCTTGAATGGAAAGTGTGATGAGTGGACACTATTTGGCAGCTTCAAGAGCTTCCAATGCAACTTCAAGGTACAGACAGAGACAGAAAGGAGCTTGCACTGTTTACAAGTGTGAGAAGCAGTATGAAAAGCTGGCGTGAGTTGGTAGGATTAGAAATAGACATTAATGGACAGTATCATAAACATTGACTAGTAGTCTCAGAATCAGATGTGCAAGAGGATTGGAACTTGTGACGTGAAGGTTACTCCAGGATCCCTGCAACAAACACATTCATTTATAAGGAGCAGGACTTAGTCTGATTACTAATTACAAGTGTCTGAAATTAATTTAAGCATTCCAGTCATCAATTTCTTTCTTTGTGCAGCCTAATCACGCTGATACCTGGATGTTTTCTAGTTGCCATCCACAAATAAATGGACAGTCTAAGAGCATCAATCCGGTACTTAAGCAATATTAATGCTATCATTTATTATAAGACTACCATGTTTGGGCATCCTCCATCCAGTTGGCTCAATTTGTTTACAATAACACCACACCTACCTCTCTGAGACAGTACCCATTCCCTGCAGCCAGGAACACAACCAGCATCTCATTGCATTGACATGACCATTCCATAAAGGACACTGCCAAGCACAAGCAACAAGACTTCTGTTAAATGCACCAGTCAGCCTAAAGAAATCTGACAGTGGTCTGGGTGAAATACAAGCTTGACAGAGGGATGCATCTCCTTCTACAACCTTGCAATAATGTGTAGCTCTCTCAAAGAAAGACGTATGTCTAAAGTGAGAAACAAAAAATTCCAACACTAACATAATGGTCCCTAAAACTTAAACAGAATGGTTAATCTAGTAGCTGTGAAGGTGTCTGCACCTTCTTCGTTGTGTAGTCATACAGTTTTCATGTGTGCCTTGTAAAACCAGTGAATCACTCTGAGCTACAAGTTGGCCTGCTACCTCCGTTGGCAGGTGAGCATCCTGAATTTGAGGTGGGAGCTGTCTTAGATTCTAGCACAGTTTGCAGGCGGTGATATACTTAGTCCACTGGAAAGGTGGTGGCCTGGAAAACAGAACATGGGAACCGGCGAGTCACCTTCAAGCTCCTCGCTTGGGCTGACAATTCCATCATCGATTCCCATTCAAGATGAAATGTCTTGTGGGTATTCTGGGAGGGGTGTACTGACGTAAAACACAATGTTGATCTTCCCTAGGTGCCTTAGCTTTTGCCATGTCTCCTGCCACTTTACTCCCCTTTACCAGCCTCCCACAAACCATCAATCTTAAACAACACATAGTGGATTCTGTGCACTGAACTAGAGATCCTGCAAGAATTTAAAGTCTCACAGTGAAGGTGTTCATCTTAGACACACCCTTGAATGAAAGACATGCCCATTCTGCAGGAGCTGCTTGCCTCCTTATGCCTCGACAAGGAAGTGTTTCTGATGTGGGCTCTGAACTGGAGAGTCGAACAGTAGCCAGCATTCTCCTGTGATTCTTTAAGTTGGAGTTCGTGTTCCTGCGCTCCTGCTACAAGACCCTAAAAGACAAGAAAAAAATCTTGTTAGATAGCCAGTCAAGTACCAGAGATGTGCTTACAACAATGCGGTCCTATCTCTTGTTGTTGCCATATCTGCATCTTCTCAACTCCGATTAAACAAGAGGAAGATAGCATTACTAGAAACCTTGAGACTTTGGCTTGATAGCCTATTACTACTAGTAGTGCAAACTCTATGAACACAACCATCCATCACTTGATTTGAAATTATTGATGTTCATGCCTCTGCGTAAGGAGAGTTAACAAGAATTGGTGCAAAGGTTCTGTGTACTTACACAGTTCACAGCTTCTGTGTTTGTATGACTGCTGTTTGCAAAACTAAATTCTCTGTTGTATGTTTTAAGTTTAAACCTTTGCAACAGAAAAATCTAGCACAAAAACTGGAGAGATCAGACTCACGCCTCCAATGTTAGGTATGAGATGTTTTACTAGTGTAGTGAAATAAGCTGCCACTGGTGCATGTTATATTTCTTTCTTTTGTCCTCTGTTTAAAATACACCATGCCACACCAAACCAAATATACCAGTGCAGGGACCAATACAGACACTTGCAGGTTAGTGCAGAAGAGGACGTGGTGGAGGCACCTCCTACACCTAGGACCAGGGAAGCATGCCTGCTTTCATTTGAGCCGGTAGTTGCAGGTGGGGACTGCTGCTCATTTTTATCATCAGACTTTCACCCAGAGTGAGAGAAAAACACAAAAGGGGGAAGAAAGGAGAAGAGAAAGACAGAAAAACAGTGACAAGGGGAAAAGAATGGGATTGAAAAGAACGTGCAAGAGTGAGAGAAAGGGGCAGGGAATGCATAGAGATGGATGAAAGATGCATGAGGTGGAATCACAACTACACAGCCTTGGTATTGGGTGTGATTTTTCTAGCTAGCATTAGCTGCAGGCTTCTGAGCAAATGTTTGTGCCCGGGCACCCACCTGTCCTGATGTAATCAAAAAATCAAGTTAAATATATACATCCATCTGTGACTTCCAGATGCCAACCACAATGAAAGTAAGATCACATAAATAAACCACTGAGTTGTATTTATAGTTTATGTACATTCCAAATTTGTGATTATAGCTGATCTTCTGTCTTCTTTTTACAGTTGGGATTAAGGGATGTCGCACCCGATTAAGCAGGAGCTGTGTCTATAGCACAAACATCTCTTCTTCTGAAAGTTGAAAATTTGGATTATGCAGGCATTGATTCTGCTGTGTATACAAAAGCAAAAGAGGAAGGCATTCATTGCGTGGTTGTCACAATTGGTTGTATGACGGAACCACGACTCCTTAAACCACGAATGACCTTAACAATGACGCCGTAACAACGTAAGCATAATAACCACAACAGTCTTTACAACGACTTTATTTACCACGAATATGGCTTTACCTCGAATACCTTTACCATGAAAATGTAAGTGTTTTACAGATAAGTATAAACCATATGTATATATTATCTACTGGCGGTCGCCAGTAGATAGTTATAGTTAGGACCTATTATCCATAGGAAATCCGTAAAATTCTATTCCCAATAACTTTAGGCGTCGTTTGATCGAATCATCGCAAAATTTTCAAAACTAGTGGGGCGCTCCGGTCCGCTCTTGTCTTGAAAGTTTCGGAGTGATTCATCAAGCGGGGGCTGAGAAAAAGGGGGTCCCAAAACGTGTTTTCTCCATGTTAATTCCCATAGGAAATTTTAGCCATGGCTACAGCTCGAACTGCTGAACGGAATTACACCAAATTTGGCAAAAAGGTAGCGCTTGGTTCAGAAAGCGACCTTTTTTAAATGGTGTAAATCCGCTCAGTAGTTGCGGAGAAATTCAAAAATAAGAGTGAAAAATCAATTTCCCATAGGAAACTTTATGCAAGGCTACAGCAAAAATTGCTGAACGGAATTACACCAAATTTGGCAAAAAGGTAGCGCTTGGTTCAGAAAGCACCCTTTTTAAAAATGGTGTAAATCCGTTCAGTAGTTGCTGAGAAAATCCAAAATAAAAGTTTTGATATCTATGGCCGCGGTGGATCCGCGCACCCTCCCGACCACGAGCTGCATGCTAATTGGCTGTCAACACTCCAAACTAGGAAGTGTTGGCAGCCATCTTGTTCCTCTGTAGAACCGAGCAACAAGAAAGCAGTAAAACAAGTGTGCAAAACGCAAAAAGGGGGCAGGGTAGAAACACCCAGAACCCTAGGTCTGCTCAGGGGGTCCCACAAGGAACCCCTGGGCAGAAAAAGCATTTTTTTTTTTTTAAATGGGCGGGGCGCTTAAAGTGCGCGGATCCCACCGATTAAAAAAACACAAGAAACAAGTGCGCAAAACGCACAAAGGGGCAGGGTAGAAACACCCTGACCCCTAGGTCTGCTCAGGGGTCCTACAAAGACCGCCTGGGCAGAAAAAACACACAAAAAAAAGACCGGCATCGTGCCGGAGGCCCCGCCCCTCCCCTGCAGCAGTCTGCAAACGCGCCCTCTGGCGCATTTTAAGAAGGGGAAGTAATCCCCTTGAATACTGGGGGCCCTGAGGGCCAACTAGCCCACCAGGAACCTCCGGTATGCGCCAGGGGCTGCGTTGCAGAGAGGTGTACAGATGCCACGCCCTTTTACACTCTCTGCAACGCAGCTCTGTGGCGCTTTTGGAGGTACATGGTGGGCTAGTTGGACTCCAGGGACCCTCAGTATTCAAGGGACTTAATCCCCAACTTAAAATGTGCCACGGGAGCATTTGCACAGTGGTGAAGGGAGGGGCGTGGCTTCAGGTGACATGTGTGCAAACAGGCCCTCGTGGCGCGTTTTAAGATGGGGAATTAAATCCTCTTCAATCCTGAGGGTCTCTGGGGCCAACTAGCCCACCAGGTACCTCCAGTAAGCGCCACGGAGCTGCGTTGCAGAGTGTTGTAAAAAGGGCATGGCCTCTGAACACCTCTCTGCAACGCAGCTCTCTGGCGCATACTGGAGGTATCTGGTGGGCCAGTTGGCCCCTAGGGACCCTCGGGATTGAGGAGGAATTAATTCTCCAACTTAAAACGCGCCACAGGGCGTGTTTGTAGACATGTCACTTCAGGCCCCACCCCTTCCTTCACCATTGTGCAAATATTCCTCTAAAATCAGCCGAACTACGAATTCCGATTTACTCACCTGTTATCAGGAGAGACCTCAGTGCTGCATCTTTGAGCCCAGTACTGATCCTGAAAAGTAATTTTAACCGTACTTACCAGTAAATTGAATTTTCTTCCATAGGCTAACATTGACTGGTTTCACTTGGAAATTCTTCTAAGTGTGGAGTTTTGGAACTTTATAATATTCCTCTAAAATCAGCCGAACTACGAATTCCGATTTACTCACCTGTTATCAGGAGAGACCTCAGTGCTGCATCTTTGAGCCCAGTACTGATCCTGAAAAGTAATTCTAACCGTACTTACCAGTAACTTGAATTTCCTTCCATAGGATATCATTGCCTGCTTTTTGCTGAAAAGTTTCTGTCGATTTTTGAAACATACAAATATTCCTCTAAAATCAGCCGAACTCACGAATTCCGATTTACTCACCGGTTATCAGGAGATACCTCAGTGCTGCATCTTTGAGCCCAGTACTGATCCTGAAAAGTAATTTTAACCGTACTTACCAGTAACTTGAATTTCCTTCCATAGGCTAACATTGACTGGTTTCACTTGGAAATTCTTCTAAGTGTGGAGTTTTGGAACTTTATAATATTCCTCTAAAATCAGCCGAACTACGAATTCCGATTTACTCACCTGTTATCAGGAGAGACCTCAGTGCTGCATCTTTGAGCCCAGTACTGATCCTGAAAAGTAATTTTAACCGTACTTACCAGTAACTTGTATTTCCTTCCATTGGAATCCATTGTCTGGTTTTCAGCAGAAAAGTTTCAAAGTGTCGATTTTTACAAACTACAAATATTCCTTAAAAATCGCCTGTATGACTTAAACGCATTCTTTCAACTGTTTATAGGAGATGCACCAGTGCTGGATCCAGGATCCACCACTGAGTAAGAAAAAGTAACGATAACACTACTTACCTGCTAAGTGAATTTCCTCCCTTAGGATAACATTGGTGATTCTATGTGAAAAAGTTTCTAAGTGTCAACTTTTAAAATACAATAATATTCCTTAAAAATCACTACTGTAACCAAAACGCTTTTACTCAACTGTTTACAAGAGATGTCCCAGGACTGAATCTAGGATCCAGTCCTGTGGTTAGAAAAGTAATCCATAAAGTAACTAATTGCATTTAACTAGAAATTCACATTGACCTCAATGTTGCATTGTGTTTGAAATTGTGTTGCCCATTGCAACAACTGTAACTACTGTACTTAAAAGTCTATTGTCTATTTGCAAAGTATTTAAACTAAAGTAATTCATTCTGAGAAAGTATATTTTGTAATGTAATGTATAATGTAATTACAATGTAATTTAAAAAATAAAATATGTGAAAATAAATAGTTTAAAAAATGTAGTAAATCAGTATCAAAAATAAATATAACAATTAATACATTTAAAAATTGTCATTTACAAAACCTTTGAAATTCACTGAAAAAACCATAGGTTTCAGACATGTTATAGTTAGGAATTAGCATTTAAAAAACCTTTGAAATTCACTGAAAAACCATAGGTTTCAGGCACGTTATAGTTAGAAATTAGCATTTAAAAACCTTACAAATTCCCTGAAAAACCATAGGTTTTAGGGACAGTTATAGTTAGTTGGACATTGCACTCGTACAAAACCCGTGAAATTCCCCCGTTATAGTTAGTTCAGCTAACTATAACTCTCGCCCCCATAATGCACTGCTGATGATGTCACATATTACATCACTCATGACATGGTCAGTGACATCACTGATGACATCACTGATGACATCTCAAATGACATCACTGATGACATCACTGATGACATCATCCACGTGATAATCTGATGCACCTCCTCACACCCTAATATAACCTTTGATACACTCACTCTAAATTACAGACTGCCATTCGCAAAACCATAGACACTCCAACACCAATAACTACATACCCACTCACTGATTCTTAGGTCTACACACACATCCACTCACTCACCCGTACAGTCACTCATACTTATGGTCACTCAGTACAGGACTATCATATGCACTCATACTCCTATATAGACACTCAAACACCGCCACTCATCCATAGAGGTACTCACACACCTAGTCAGTCATGCAAATAATTAAACACACTGCCATTTACTCACCTATACAGTTATACACACACCAGCTCACTTACTCATACAAATACTAGCACATTATTACGCTCTTATACAATTACTGATACAAGCACACACTCATCCATACAGTCACCTCACAATCACACACTCTCGCTTATAGCTATTTATATACTCCAACACACATATATATCTGCCTTTCACATATGTAGTTACTCACACATGTACCACTGGGACATACATTCACTCACTAACACACTCTTACACACACTTACCCACCCATACAGTCTATCACAGATGCACTCTTGAAACATCCACCCAGTGAATCACCCACTCACATATCTATGCACAGAGTCGCACACACCCCACCCACACAAACACTCAGGCACCCATACAGATACTCAGACAACCAATCAATAACTCATATAGACACTCATGTAGCTATTCACAAACCCATGCAGCCACTTACACAGCAATAGACAGACGGATACAGACATTCACCCAGTTTAGTCACTAACCCATGCATTCAGTAAGATACGTTTAATCACTCACTTATAGAGTTAGTCACGCACCTACTAAATCATCCATACAAACTCTTATACACCCACTCATTCTTCAATACGCCTTTGCCTATATATATTAAAAATATTTAAACTTTACAGAAACACACAGTCACTGGATGATGTCATCAGTGATGTCATCAGTGATGTCATCAGTGATGTCACTGACCATGTCATGAGTGATGTAATATGTGACGTCATCAGCAGTGCATTGCGGGGGCGCGAGTTATAGTTAGCTGAACTAACTATAACGGGGGAATTTCACGGGTTTTGTACGAGTGCAATGTCCAACTAACTATAACTGTCCCTAAAACCTATGGTTTTTTCAGTGAATTTGTAAGGTTTTTTAAATGCTAATTTCTAACTATAACGTGCCTGAAACCTATGGTTTTTTCAGTGAATTTCAAAGGTTTTTTAAATGCTAATTCCTAACTATAACATGTCTGAAACCTATGGTTTTTTTCAGTGAATATATATATATATATTCACTGAAAAAACCATAGGTTTCAGGGACGTTATAGTTAGTTGGACATTTCACTCGTAGAAAACCATAGAAATTCTCTCTCTCTGTCAGTCAGTCTCTCTCTCAGTCAGTCAGTGTCTCTGTCTGTCAGTCAGTCTCTCTCTCAGTCAGTCAGTCTCTCTCTCAGTCAGTCAGTCTCTCTCTCAGTCTGTCTCTCTGAGTCAGTCAGTCTCTCTCAGTCAGTCAGTCTCTCTCAGTCAATAAGTCTCTCTCTCATTCAGTCAGTCTCTCTCTCAGTCAGTCTCTCTCTCAGTCAGCCAGTCTCTCTCTCTCAGTCAGTCTCTCTCTGTCAGTCAGTGTCTCTCTCTCTCTCTCTGTCAGTCTCAGTCAGTCAGTCTCTCTCAGTCAGTCAGTCTCTCTGTCAGTCAGTCTCTCTCCCAGTCAGTCTCTCTGTCAGTCATTCAGTCTCTCTCTTAGTCAGTCAGTCTCTCTCTCAGTCAGTCAGTCTCTCTCTCTGTCAGTCTAAGTCAGTCAGTCTCTCTCTCTCTGTCAGTCAGTCTCTCTCTCTGTCAGTCTTTCTCAGTCAGTCTCTCTCAGTCAGTCTCTCTCCAGTCAGTCAGTCTCTCTCAGTCAGTCTTTCTCTCTCAGTCAGTCTCTCTCTCTCAGTCAGTCTCTCTCTCTTTCAGTCAGTCTCTCTCTCTGTCAGTC
>CAWUFW010031063.1:0-16135 GCA_963921515.1 Calotriton arnoldi
ATAAACCCAACATCCCGCTCCTAAAATTATATATAAAAGTTTAAAAAAAAAAAAAATTATTTAAAATATAAAAAACATAATTTTAGTACATTCCAAATAACATGTTAAAACACTTATATACAAAAAATTACAAAATATATAAAAAATCACACAATACTACACTTTATCGATATTTTCACACTACGATATTATGACATTCGATATATTGTACTTCGATATTTTACTACAAATACCAATATCGAAATTTTTGATGTCGATATGCAAAACATCGATATTTTGTACCATCGATATTTTACATTCGATATTTTGGTATATCGATATTAAAATTTCGATATTTTGACTGCTCACCACCAGGCCACCTTCTCACATTGGTGTGCAGCGGTTGGGATTCAAGCTTGCTATTGTTTTACCAGATAAATTTCATTGAGTGATTAACTGAAAACCACTAAGTATTGGGCACATATAATACATCAAGATTTGAATAGGTAAGTTCTACTGAACTTGGAGTTGGGTAAGTCAAGGGTCTAGCACACCCTTTCTCCAACTCAAGAGAGTTTAGTCTCCACTAGGTTAGGTAGGTGCCTACACCACATAACACTAGTATGTCTTCTAGAGGAGAAGCCAGTGGCTCTCTGCCAACTAGGTACAATGGCCTCTCATTCCAGGAATTGAAAGCCATGTGTGTATCTACGAAGTTGAGGACAGGGAGAGGTGCAAACACCCAACGTCTCATAGAGATTTTGCTCTTGGATGACCTTAGGAAGGCCCCAGGGTCTGATGAGGTAGATAGAGTGGGTGGGGCAGGGAATGAGGAAATGCCAGGAAGTGAAACCTTCTTTGACCTGGACTCAAACCCTGGCCAGGAGGATCAAAATGATTCTAACCTGGACAACATAGAGCTTCCTTCAGGTGGGGGAGAAGGCCCCAGTGGCCCTCTCTTTACTCCACCAGGAAGAGTACAGAGTTTACCTAGGAGATCTAGATCTCCCTCTGTAGAATCTCAACACTCAGGAGGGAATCCTCTTATGAGAGACAGTGCCAACTTCTGGAGCTTGAGGAAATCAAGCTTAGGCTCAAGAAGGAGCAGTTGGCCCTAGACAGGGAATCCCTAGAGCTCCAGAGAGCTACAAAGAGATTGGGACTAGAGTACCATGGTGGCAGAAACAGTGTCCATAGGGTTGAGGAGTATACTCATGATCATAGGAACCTGAACAAGATAGTCCCTCCCTACCAGAGTGGGGATGACATCCACAAATGGATAACTGCACTAGAGAGGGCCGGTAAGGTAGAGAGGGTCCCTCAAGAGCAGTGGGCAGCTATCTTGTGGCTCTCCTTTGCTGACAAAGGTAGAGATAAGCTCCTCACTGTTAGAGAAGAGGATGCTGACAATTATTCAGTCCTGACGAGTGCTCTCATTGATGGGTTTGGCTTAACCACTGAACAGTACAGGATTAAGTTCAGAGACACCCAGAAGACACAGTCTCAGGACTGGGTAGACGTTGTAGATTGTGCTACTAAGGCTCTGGAAGGCTGGTTACTTGGCAGTAAAGTGAATGATTTTAAAGGATTATACAATTTAATTATGAGGGAGCAGATCCTTAATAATTGCCAAAACCAGTTGTTGCATCAGTACTTGGTTGATTCTGATCTGACCTCTCCCCAAGAATTGGGAAAGAAGGCAGACAAATGGGTCAGAACCAGGGTGAAGCAGAAAACTCAGAATCAAGGTGGTGACCAAAAGAAGCAAGATGCTAAAACTTCAGATAAGGGTGGGGAGAAGGGTAAAGACCAAAAGTCTTCACAAGGGCCCCAAAAACTTGCATCTGGGGGAAGTCACAATCTAACAAAGGAAAAGGCAAAAAGAAACCTTGGTGTCATATCTGTAAAGAGAAGACCCATTGGACAAAGGATGCCAATTGTCCAAGGGCCAAGGATTCTACTCCTACCACCACTGCCCCTAAGGCAACTGTCCCCCCAGGCACAGTCTCAAGTGGTGGTACACAGAACAAGGGAATAGTGGGGTTAACCTTGGGATCTGAGATGGATTCTGGCCTAGCCAGAATTCCAACTCAGGCTGTTTTGGTTTGTGATGGAGGCATGGATATTGCTTCCTTATTTGTCAGTCCCAGTAACCTGGGCAAGTACAGACAACAGCCTTTAATCAATGGTAAGGAGGCCATGGCATACAGGGACACAGGAGCGAGTGTCACAATGGTGACAAAAGATCTTGTGGGCCCTGACCAGATCATACTTGGTGAGATGTACCAAGTGACCAATGCTAGCAATGTCAGGACAGACCATTCCTTGGCAGTTGTGAATTTCACCTGGGGAGGGGTAACTGGCCATAAGAAGGTTGTGGTTAGCTCAGACCTCCCTGTGGAATGCTTGTTGGGCTATGATTTAGAAACTTCAGCCTGGGCTGAAGTGGAACTCAGGACACATGCAGAAATGTTGGGCATCCCTGCAGATGTATTTGCCATGACTAGGTCACAGGCAAAAATGTCTTCACTGAACAGGCCCTGGATCCTGAAATGATGTACCAGGTGCCTTCCAAGAGAAGGAGCAGTAGGGGTAAGGCAGTGTCTTCCCCCCTGCCTCAGAGTGAGGATCAGTCTCCTGAGGGAGATGATCTCAGTCCCTGTGAAGGAACTGTCTCAGAGGAACTTGAACCTGACCAGGTTGAGTTCTTGGGGACAGGGGGCCCTTACAGGGCAGAACTGAGCCAGGAGCAGCGGAACTGCCCCTCTCTTGAACCCCTCAGACAGCAAGCTGCTGCTGAGGCTGCTGGGAGTGCCAGTGGGTCCCACAGGATCTACTGGGAAGATGGACTTCTATATTGAGAGGGTAGAGACCCCAAGCCTGGTACTACCAGGAGGTTGGTTATACCACTGAAGTTTAGAGGTTTCCTATTAACACTGGCACATGACATCCCACTAGCAGGACACTTAGGCCAAAACAATACCTGGGACAGGCTTGTCCCTCACTTTCACTGGCCTCACATGTCAGAGGATACAAAGGAGTTTTGTCGCTCCTGCATCACTTGCCAAGCCAATGGTAAGGCAGGTGGTACTACAAAGTACCCCCTAATGCCACTACCTGTGGTGGGGGTTCCCTTTGAGAGGGTTGGGATTGACATTGTTGGTCCCATGGATCCTCCAACTGCATCTGGGCACAGATTCATACAAGTGGTGGTGGACCATGCCACTAGGTATCCAGAGGCAATAACCCTTAGGACCACCACAGCTCCTGCTGTGGCCAGGGAACTCCTGGGAATCTTTTCCAGAGTGGGTTTCCCTAAGGAGGTGGTTTCAGACCGAGGTCCAAACTTTATGTCTGGTTATCTTACTGCTATGTGGAAGGAGTGTGGAGTGAATTACAAATTCACCACACCCTATCACCCACAATGCAATGGGTTAGTTGAGAGATTCAACAAAACCCTCAAGGGCATGATAAAAGGACTCCCTGACAAGCTCAGGCGTAGATGGGATATCCTTTTGCCCTGACTTCTCTTTGCCTACAGAGAAGTTCCTCAGAAGGGGGTTGGCTACAGCCCTTTTGAACTTCTGTTTGGACACCCAGTTAGGGGTCCCTTATGTTTGGTTAAGGAGGGATGGGAGTTACCTCTCAAACCACCTAAACAGGACATAGTGGACTATGTACTTGGTCTCTGCTCCAGGATGGCTGAGTACATGAAGAAGGCATCCAAAAACCTTGAGGCTAGCCAGGAATTACAGAAAGCCTGGCATGACCAAAAGGCTGTTTTAACTGTGTATCAGCCAGGACAGAAGGTATGGGTGTTTGAGCCTGTGGCCCCAGCATCTCTACAAGACAAGTGGAGTGGGTCCCATACCATCTTGAGCAGAAGGGAGAGGTTACCTACCTGGTGGACCTTGGAACTCCCAGGAGCCCACACAGGGTGCTCCATGTGAACAGGCTGAAGCCATATGTGGACAAGGCAGACATGGGCTTGCTCATGGCTACTGATGAGGGACAGAAGGAAGAGAGTGATCCACTCCCTGACCTCCTCTCACAGAACCCTGATGATGGTTCAATTGATGATCTATGCAAAAACAACAATTGATGGACAGAATGCAGAACAATGTCGTACATTCACCCCAGTACAGAGATCTGGGCCTAAATCCATCGTTTTTTTGCTCACCATGCCATTCCAGTTTGGACCCAGCCATATGCAAATCAGTCTTGACCCTGCGCCCAATGGGAACAGTCCAGCCCGAACTGCCAGGCCAGGTCCTCCCTGGACTGGAAACAAGCATCCTAGGACCGGTTTCGGGCTTTCAGCCCTCATCAGCCAGGATAGCTTGACTCCAGTGGCATGGAGAGCACGGGACCCACGTCTGGGCATACCCGTCCCACTCGGGGTGACAAATGCAAAAACAACAATTGATGGACAGAATGCAGAACAATGTCGTACATTCACCCCAGTACAGAGATCTGGGCCTAAATCCATCGTTTTTTGCTCACCATTCCATTCCAGTTTGGACCCAGCCATATGCAAATCAGTCTTGACCCTGCGCCCAATGGGAACAGTCCAGCCCGAACTGCCAGGCCAGGTCCTCCCTGGACTGGAAACAAGGATCCTAGGACCGGTTTCGGGCTTTCAGCCCTCATCAGCCAGGATAGCTTGACTCCAGTGGCATGGAGAGCAAGGGACCCACGTCTGGGCATACCCGTCCCACTCGGGGTGACAAATGCAAAAACAACAATTGATGGACAGAATGCAGAACAATGTCGTACATTCACCCCAGTACAGAGATCTGGGCCTAAATCCATCGTTTTTTTGCTCACCATGCCATTCCAGTTTGGACCCAGCCATATGCAAATCAGTCTTGACCCTGCGCCTAATGGGAACAGTCCAGCCCGAACTGCCAGGCCAGGTCGTCCCTGGCCTGGAAACAAGCATCCTAGGACCGGTTTCGGGCTTTCAGCCCTCATAAGCTAGGATAGCTTGACTCCAGTGGCATGGAGAGCACGGGACCCACGTCTGGGCATACCCGTCCCACATGGCTTGGCAGTTCGGGCTGGACTGTTCCCATGAGGCACAGGGTCAGACTGATTTGCATATGGCCATGTCTGAACTGGGGTGGTGGAGTGAGCTAAAGAATGATGATGGATTAAACCCAGATCAGTTGACTGGGGGTGAGTGTTTGATTTGCTCTAGCGCTCCGTCCATCATCCCCTTTGGTATCGCTTTGTTCGCCCTAAGTTGGCAGGGTATGCCCAGGCGTGGGTCCCTTGCTCACTTTGCCACTGGATTCAAGATAGCCTGGCTGATGAGGGTTATGAACCCGAAACCGGTCCCAGGATGTTTGTTTCCGGTCCAGGGAAGACATGGCTTGGCAGTTCGGGCTGGACTGTTCCCATGAGGCACAGGGTCAGACTGATTTGCATATGGCCATGTCTGAACTGGGGTGGTGGAGTGAGCTAAAGAATGATGATGGATTAAACCCAGATCAGTTGACTGGGGGTGAGTATTTGATTTGCTCTAGCACTCCGTCCATCATCCCCTTTGGTATCGCTTTGTTCGCCCTAAGTTGGCAGGGTATGCCCAGACGTGGGTCCCTTGCTCACTTTGCCACTGGATTTAAGATAGCCTGGCTGATGAGGGTTATGAACCCGAAACCGGTTCCAGGATGCTTGTTTCCGGTCCAGGGAAGACATGGCTTGGCAGTTCGGGCTGGACTGTTCCCATGAGGCACAGGGTCAGACTGAGTTTGCATATGGCCATGTCTGAACTGGGGTGGTGGAGTGAGCTAAAGAATGATGATGGATTAAACCCAGATCAGTTGACTGGGGGTGAGTGTTTGATTTGCTCTAGCGCTCCGTCCATCATCCCCTTTGGTATCGCTTTGTTCGCCCTAAGTTGGCAGGGTATGCCCAGACATGGGTCCCTTGCTCACTTTGCCACTGGATTCAAGATAGCCTGGCTGATGAGGGTTATGAACCCGAAACCGGTCCCAGGATGCTTGTTTCCGGTCCAGGGAAGACATGGCTTGGCAGTTCGGGCTGGACTGTTCCCATGAGGCACAGGGTCAGACTGATTTGCATATGGCCATGTCTGAACTGGGGTGGTGGAGTGACCTGAAGAATGATGATGGATTAAACCCAGATCAGTTGACTGGGGGTGAGTGTTTGATTTGCTCTAGCGCTCCGTCCATCATCCCCTTTGGTATCAATTGATGATCTAGCCTTGGCAGGCAGCCTCACTGAACAGCAACAGACTGATTGTAGGAAGTTCCTCAATCAGTACATACACATGTTTTCACTGACTCCAAGTCAGACTACCTGGTGTACACATGAGGTGGACACAGGTGACAGTCTGCCTGTTAAAAATAAGATTTACAGGCAACCTGACCAGTCAGGGACTGTATCAGGACTGAAGTCCAGAAAATGTTGGAACTGGGAGTGATTGAGCCCTCAGATAGCCTTTGGGCTAGCCCAGTAGTCTTAGTACCAAAACCTCACACCCAGGGTGGTAAGAGAGAAATGAAGTTCTGTGTTGACTACAGGGGACTCAATGCAGTCACTAGGACTGATGCTCATCCAATTCCAAGGGCAGATGAACTTATTGACACTTTGGCCTCTGCCAAGTTCTTAAGTACATTTGACCTGACAGCTGGTTACTGGCAAATCAGATTAGCTGAGGATGCTAAACCTAAAACAGCATTCTCAACCCCTAGTAGGCACTGCCAATTTGTGGTGATGCCTTTTGGCTTGAAGAATGCACCTGCCACATTTCAAAGGCTGGTGAATAAAGTTCTCACAGGTCTGGAAGCCTGTAGTGCAGCTTATCTTGATGATATTGCTGTCTTTAGCTCCACCTGGGAGGATCACCTGGTCCACCTGAGAAATGTTCTAGAGGCCCTGCAAAAAGCAGTCCTCACTATCAAGGCCACCAAGTGCCAGATAGGGCAGAGTAAGGTTGTGTACCTGGGCCACCTTGTGGGTGGAGGCCAGGTTCAACCATTGCAGAGCAAAATCCAAACCATCATTGTTAGAAATGGGATCTCTAGTTGGCAAGGGCTTGCACCTTTGTCCAAGTAGGGACCCTTCTTCCTAGTCATGGTAAGGGTGTTACACTCGTGAAGTAACCCCTGCTCACCCTCGTGGTAGCTTGGCACGAGTAGTCAGGCTTAATTCAGAGGCAGTGTGTAAAGCATTTGCACATAACCAACAGTAATACAGTGTAAGCACTACAAACGGACACCACACCAGTTTAGAAAAATAACCAATTTTTATATACTCAAGACAAGACCAATTACGACAAAAATCCACAATACTATACTTTAAAAATGAATACTTGATAAGGTAACTTCTTCTTTGCAGGAATAGTTCAAAAACAAAGTTCGTACGAGTCGGTAGCTCCGTCCGAGCCTACCGCGATGCTGAAAACCACAGAGTCTAACAGTTCCAGCCGACCGCGTCGATACGGGCCAGCAGAGTCGTGGACAGACTCGGTCACAGTACCTTTCTCGTTGTGGCTGGTACGGAGTGTACAAGCCGGTCGGCGTTCGTTGCGGTGCAAGACGGAGCGATGCAAGGTGCGGTGTCCCTCGATGCGGTGAAGGCAGCGGCTCGATGAGCGTCGTGCAGACGGAGTCGGTGAGTCCAAGGCGTGCGGTGCAGGGCGAGACGATGTACGATGCGGTGCTGACAGGTTGCGATGCAGGCGACCAAGCCGGAGTGCGGGAGCTGGCGTCGGACAGCGGTGCGAGTCGGAGCGGTGCGTCGGAGACGTGCGAGCGGTGCCCCAAATGCGATGCGGTCACGACTCTTGAGCCAGTTGCAGCGTCCGCGTCGGTCGGGTCCGGCTGGTTCAGTGAAGCGATGCGAACTGCGGTGCCCACAGGTCACGGTGCAAGCAGCGGCTCGGTGTTGACGGCGTCGGACGTCGCCTACGATGAGACCAGGGTTGCGGTGCGAAGCGGGGCGATGCGGTCTGCGGTGCAAACAGGTCACCGGTCAGGGATGGATTCGGTTGACGGAGTCGGTTGCAGTTCCCTTCCTCTGTGGCAACTGAAACAGCGTTCCAGAAGCGGTACCCAGAGGCTTGTGAAGTCTTTGTAGTCCCTGAGACTTCGTAACAGGAGGCCAGCTCGGTTCCAAGCCCTTGGAGATACTAAGCACAAGTTTGTAGAAAGTTCAGTCCTTTCACTGCCCAAGGCAGAAGCAGCAGCTGCAGGCCAACCCAACAAAGCAACAACACAGCAAATGGGCAGTACTCCTCCTGGCAGCTCTTCCAGCTCTTCGTCTTGGCAGGTTCCTTGATTCCAGCGAGATCTAAATTCACGGGTTCAGGGCCCCAATATTTATATCCCAAATTCCTTTGTTCTCTGAAGGCAGAGAGGCCTTTGCCTAGTCCAAACCAGTTCTGGAGCACTTTGTTGACAAGTCTCCGTCCCTTCTTTCAGTGAGTAGGCCAGGGACATCAGACGCACCACAGGAGGTGGAGCCAGCATTGTGGAGGGAAGGCACTGTCCTATTCAGGGCCCAGGTGCAACCCCTCCCACCCATCTACATGTAGATCTTGCTATTCAGCCCTGTGCTGACTCACCCTGTCTCCTGGCATCCCCCAGCCCCTGTCACTCACACTCCAGACAAGGAATACACAACCTCGCAGAGGCAGGCTTGGATGGTTAGACAAGAAAATACCCACTTTCTAAAAGTGGTATTTTCAAACACAGAATGTTAAAACCAACTTCACTAAAAGATGCATTTTATCATTCTGCGTCCAGGCATACTAAACTCGAATTTCTACCATGTTCCCGGGGTCAGTTAGGATTATAAGCTGTAATAAT
Organism: Calotriton arnoldi; assembly: GCA_963921515.1. Taxonomy (NCBI): domain Eukaryota; kingdom Metazoa; phylum Chordata; class Amphibia; order Caudata; family Salamandridae; genus Calotriton; species Calotriton arnoldi. The sequence continues at coordinate 8,817 of CAWUFW010031063.1, forward strand.
CAAAACTGCCCGTTCTGGCCTATGGGGAACAGGTAGCCTTGCAATAGTGAAAAACGAACTAGGCTGTAATTCACTATCAGGACATGCCACACACACCAGGGCATGTCCTACCTTTCGCATACAACGCACCCTGCCCACAGGGGTACCTTGGGCCTACCTTAGGGGTGACTAACATGTAGAAAAGGGAAGGTTTAGGGACTTGCAAGTGTGCGCACTTGCCAAGTCGACATGGCAGCCCCAGGCTGCGCACAGGCTCTGCAATGGCAGGCCCGAGTTACTCTTTACGGGCTGTTTGCGTGGGTGGCACAATCCAGTGCTGCAGCCCACCAACAGCATTTGGTCTATAGGCCCTGGCACTCGCAGTGCACTTTACAAGGGACTGACACATAAACCAAATAGGCCAATCATGGAAACGCCAATCCGTAACACATTTTATACAGGAGCACTTGCACTTTCCTACTGGACAGCAGTGAGGAAAGTGCGCAGAATCATTACACCAGCAAAAACAGAGTCAAAACCGGGAGGTCAGAAAGCAAAAAGTCAGGGAAACACGCCAAAAGATGCCAAGTCTAACACATGTCCCCTCCAGCTGAAAGTAGGGAGAACTACCCAACCCCATTGGAGTTCTCTTCACTAAGGCGGAAGAACCTGGACAGACCATCTGCGTTGGCGTGTTCTGTACCAGGACGGTGTTCCACCGTAAAGTCCATTCCCTGTAGGGAGATGGACCACCTCAGCAGTTTTGGATTCTCACCCCTCATTTGCATCAACCATCTGAGGGGCCTGTGGTCTGTCTGAACCCGGAAGTGAGTCCCAAACAGGTATGGTCTCAACTTCTTCAGCGCCCAGACCACAGCAAAGGCTTCCCTTTCTATGGCACTCCACCTCTGTTCCCTGGGGAGTAGTCTCCTGCTAAGGAAGACTACAGGCTGATCCAGGCCCTCTTCGTTCAGTTGTGAGAGCACCGCTCCCACACCATGCTCTGAAGCGTCAGTCTGCACGACGAATTCCTTGGAGAAGTCAGGTGCCTTGAGCACGGGCGCCGTGCACATGGCTGACTTCAGGGCATCAAAAGCTTTCTGGCAGGACTCAGTCCAGATCACTTTCCTGGGCTGCCTCTTAGAGGTCAGCTCTGTTAAGGGGGCAACGATGGTGCCATAGCCCTTAACAAATCTCCTATAGTAGCCGGTGAGACCTAAGAAGGCTCTCACCTCTGTCTGGGTCTTGGGGGCTCCCAAGCCAGAATGGTGTCAATCTTGGGTTGTAGGGGCGCCACCTGGCCGCTTCCTACCTGGTGTCCCAAGTACACCACAGAACCCTGCCCGATCTGGCACTTACTGGCCTTGATCGTGAGGCCTGCACCTTGCAGAGCCCTCAACACTTTCTCAAGGTGCTGTAAATGTTCTTCCCAGCTGGAACTGAACACAGCAATGTCATCCAGGTAGGCGGCACTGAAATCCTCCAGCCCAGCCAACACCTGATTGACCAACCTCTGAAAGGTGGCAGGAGCATTCTTCAACCCAAAGCGCATCACCCGGAATTGGTAATGACCTTCTGGGGTTGAGAATGCTGATCTCTCCTTGGCCCCATCGGTTAAGGCAATCGGCCAGTACCCAGTTGTCAAATCAAACGTGCTGAGGAACCGGGCAGCTCCCAACCGATCAATGAGCTCATCAGCTCTGGGGATGGGGTGCGCGTCAGTCCTGGTGACGGCATTGAGCCCACGGTAGTCCACACAAAACCGGAGTTCTGGTGTGGCACCGGGCGAAGCAGCCTTTGGGACCAAGACCACTGGGCTGGCCCAAGGACTGTGGAAGGGCTCAATCACCCCTAACGCCAACATCTTAGAGACCTCCTCCTTGATGCTGGCTCTGACCCGGTCTTGTCAACCTGTAAATCTTGTGCTTCACAGGAGGGCTGTCACCAGTGTCCACGTCATGGGTACACCAGTAACACCGGGGGTCAGAGAGAACAGTGGGGCGAACTGTCCCAACAACTGGTGACAGTCCCCCTGCTGCTCCTGAGTCAGAGTAGGGGAGAGGATCACACCTTCTACTGACCCATCATGCTCCTTGGTAGACAGGAGGTCAGGGAGAGGCTCACTCTCCTCTTCCACCCCATCATCTGTCGCCAAGAGCATACTCACTTCGGACCTCTCGAAGTGGGGCTTGAGGCGGTTTACGTGAAGGACCCTCAAGGGTTCCTTGGAGCCTGCACATCCACCAGGTAGGTGACGTCACTTTTGCGCTCCTTTACCTCATATGGCCCAGTCCACTTGTCCTGCAAGGCACAAGGTGCCACTGGGGCCATGACCCACACTTTTTGCCCAGGTTGAAATTCGACCAGAGTGGCATTCTGGTCATACCATCTCTTCATTTCTTCCTGGCTTGCTTCTAGGTTCGCCTGAGCGAGTTTCCTGAAGCGGGCAGTTTGGTTTCTAAAGGCCAGCATGTAGCTAAATACATCCTGGGGAGTTTTCCTGGGAGCCGCCTCCCAGCCTTCCTTTACCAAACTCAGAGGTCCTCTGACAGGGTGGCCATACAGGAGCTCAAAGGGGCTGTACCCAAGAGACTTCTGAGGCACCTCCCTGTATGCAAAGAGTAGGCATGGCAAGAGGACGTCCCACTTACGCCTCATGGGTTCTGTTAGACCCTTGATCATGCCTTTCAAGGTCTGGTTGAATCTCTCCACCAGACCGTTTCCTTGTGGGTGGTAAGGAGTGGTGAACTTGTAGGTTACACCACACTCCTTCCACAGGGATGTCATATACTTGGATATGAAATTGGTCCCCCTATCAGAAACCACCTCTCTGGGGAATCCCACACGGGAAAAGATCCCCATTAACGCCCGGCCCACCACTGGCGCCGTCGTTGTCCTGAGAGGGATTGCCTCTGGGTACCGGGTGGCATGGTCCACCAAGACCAGGATGTACCTGTTGCCCATGGCTGTCTTGGGATCCAGTGGCCCCACAATATCCATCCCTACCCTTTCAAAGGGTGTACCAACAACAGGAAAAGGTTGGAGAGGAGCTTTGACCTTCCTCCCACTCTTACCACTTGCCTGGCAAGTTTGGCAAGACCTACAGTGTGCATCTGACTGCCTTCGCATTTGGGGCCAAAAGAAGTGGGTGACAAGCCTGTCAAAGGTCTTGTCCTGCCCCAAATGTCCTGCCAAAGGCACGTCATGAGCCAGACCCAGTAGGAAGGTCCTGAAGCGCTGGGGTACCACCAGCACACGGGCTGACCCAGGCTCAGCAACCTTAGGTTCACTGTATAGGAGACCACTCTCCCAGTAGATCAGATGTGACCTGGACTGATTACCAGCTGCCTGGTCTGCAGCCTGCTGCCGCAGACCCTCCAGAGTAGGGCACTCATTCTGCTCCCTGCAGAACTCCTCCCTGGTGGGACCCCCTTCTTGCTGCCAATGGGTCAGCTCAGAGATGTCTCCCAGTTCGGCTACCTGCTCCCCTGTAGGCACCGGGCGTCCCCTCGAGGTCCGCCTCCTCCCGGTCCGTGGGAACCTCGGGGGCTGGTTTCCCGCGCCCCTGCCCTTTCTCTTGGCAGGGACTTGGGCCACTGTTCCAGGCTCCAAGTCCTCTTGATCACCCTTTCTGGCTGCCATTGACCGAGTAGACACGCATGCCCACTCTGGCAACCCAAGCATCTCCAAGTGAGACCTGAGCTCAACCTCCTTCCATAAGGACTACTCCAGGTCATTTCCTAGCAGACAATCTACAGGCATGGTAGGGCTCACAACCACCCTCAAGGGACCTGAGACCCCCCCATTCAAAGGGAACCTGCGCCACCATACATTGGCGCTCTGAGTTGTCTACAGCAACTACTTGTTGGAATGCCCCGGGGACTACTTGCTTCTCAGACACCAGGTGACACCGGACTGAGGTCACACTGGCTCCAGTGTCTCTGAGAGCCTCTACCCTGTTCCAATTGATGGTCACCCAGGTGCTATATTTCTTTGTGTTAGGGGGCACCTGGTTTCCGGGGACCATCTCACTGTCCCCTAGTGAGACAAGGGTCATTTCTGCGGGATCCCCACCCTCCTGTGGGCACCCCTCCTCCCCAAGCGCTACACTCACCAACACTTTGGACTGTCCACCGGTGAGTGGCTGTGTCCCCTTCGGGCACTTGGGGTCCCCCTTAAAGTGACCTACCTGGTCACATGCATAACACTTGCGGGGCCGGTCTCAACAGGCTTCCCTGTAGAGACCCCTTTCTTCTTATCACCGGGGGGCTGGGAACCTTTACCCTCCCTGGGTACTAGTTTGGGGCCCTTTAGAGAACTCCTGTGCTTTACCCTTGTCCCCCCACCTTTCTGCTGGGGACCCTGCCCACCTTTGGCTGAGTCTCCCCAAACGCTTTCTTGTGGACCCTGGTACTCACCCAGCGGTCCGCTTCCATAGCAAGCTTCCTGGGGTCAGTTAGCTTACTATCCACTAGGTGCTGGCGCAGATCTGCAAAACATAGACTAGACAAGTGCTCCCATGCAATCAAGTTGTAGAGCCCCTGAAAATCTGTTACGCTACTGCCCTTCACCCAACCATCCAGCGACCTGCAGAACACATCCACACATTCCAACCAAGTGTTGGCATCAGACTTCTTACTGGACCTGAACTGATCCCTGTACTTTTCAGGAGTAAGACCATACTTAGTGAGAAGGGCATCCTTCATGTCAGCATAGGTGAGGTGATACCCCTTACCCAAAGCTATCAGAGCTTCCCTTGCTTCTTCAGGGAAAAGTGGCCACAATCCTGCTCCCCAATTCTCCTCAGGGACCCCATTCATGTGTATGGCTGCCTCATAACCCTGAAACCACCTTTGTATGTCATCCCCTTCTTGAACTCCTTGCCTACATTCTTGGGAATGTGCACAATCCTGTCTGCCTTTCTAGACGAATTGCTGCCACCATCTGAGCCTGACTTACTCCTAAGTTCTAGCTCCTTCAGTTCTCTCTCATGCTCTAAGAGCATCTTCCTCTCCTCTATGGCCAATCTCTTCTCCTCCTGCTCACTCTCCAGCCTGAGCTTCTGCAGCTCAAACTGCCTTGCCTCCCGCCTGTCCTCCAGCTCCTCTGGGGACAGACTGCTGCTGCCTGACCTGGCGGGTTCCCCCCTACCCAAAAGCACATCCACCCTGGAAATACGCTCCTCCACTTCCTCACTGAGATTACCAGGCTGCCCACTGGCATGTCTGGCTGCTACCCAGGCCCTCAGCGCCTTCTGTAGCTCCTCCTTCCTTGTGAGGCCTTTAATTTGGACTTTCAGGTTTTTACAAATCGCTCGTAGCTCCTTTACGGCGTAGGATTCCAACCTATCCTCCTCAAAGATAACTTCCAGAGATGCAACGGATGATGCAGTTGATTCAGGCATGACAAAAGTAGTGAGTTGAAAACTGGCGAGATCAAAAATAGGCCAAAAGAAAAAGAACCAGTATGTGGTACGTAATGGTCTGCGATATGGTAGTAGTGCACACCAATCACTGTAAGTCAAGTGCAAACACAAGTCCTATCCTCACCGCTGACAACCAATGTTAGAAATGGGATCTCTAGTTGGCAAGGGCTTGCACCTTTGTCCAAGTAGGGACCCTTCTTCCTAGTCAGGGTAAGGGTGTTACACTCGTGAAGTAACCCCTGCTCACCCTCGTGGTAGCTTAGCACGAGCAGTCAGGCTTAATTCAGAGGCAGTGTGTAAAGCATTTGCACATAACCAACAGTAATACAGTGTAAGCACTACAAACGGACACCACACCAGTTTAGAAAAATAACCAATTTTTATATACTCAAGACAAGACCAATTACGACAAAAATCCACAATACTATACTTTAAAAATGAATACTTGATAAGGTAACTTCTTCTTTGCAGGAATAGTTCAAAAACAAAGTTCGTACGAGTCGGTAGCTCCGTCCGAGCCTACCGCGATGCTGAAAACCACAGAGTCTAACAGTTCCAGCCGACCGCGTCGATACGGGCCAGCAGAGTCGTGGACAGACTCGGTCACAGTACCTTTCTCGTTGTGGCTGGTACGGAGTGTACGAGCCGGTCGGCGTTCGTCGCGGTTGCGGTGCAAGACGGAGCGATGCAAGGTGCGGTGTCCCTCGATGCGGTGCAGGCAGCGGCTCGATGAGCGTCGTGCAGACGGAGTCGGTGAGTCCAAGGCGTGCGGTGCAGGGCGAGACGATGTACGATGCGGTGCTGACAGGTTGCGATGCAGGCGACCAAGCCGGAGTGCGGGAGCTGGCGTCGGAAAGCGGTGCGAGTCGGAGCGGTGAGTCGCAGACGTGCAAGCGGTGCCCCAAATGCGATGCGGTCACGACTCTTGAGCCAGTTGCAGCGTCCGCTTCGGTCGGGTCCGGCTGGTTCAGTGAAGCGATGCGAACTGCGGTGCCCACAGGTCACGGTGCAAGCAGCGGCTCGGTGTTGACGGCGTCGGACGTCGCCTACGATGAGACCAGGGTTGCGGTGCGAAGCGGGGCGATGCGGTCTGCGGTGCAAACAGGTCACCGGTCAGGGATGGATTCGGTTGATGGAGTCGGTTGCAGTTCCCTTCCTCTGTGGCAACTGAAACAGCGTTCCAGAAGCGGTACCCAGAGGCTTGTGAAGTCTTTGTAGTCCCTGAGACTTCGTAACCGGAGGCCAGCTCAGTTCCAGGCCCTAGGAGATACTCAGCACAAGTTTGTAGAAAGTTCAGTCCTTTCACTGCCCAAGGCAGAAGCAGCAGCTGCAGGCCAACCCAACAAAGCAACAACACAGCAAAGGGGCAGTACTCCTCCTGGCAGCTCTTCCAGCTCTTCGTCTTGGCAGGTTCCTTGATTCCAGCGAGATCTAAATTCATGGGGTCAGGGCCCCAATATTTATATCCCAAATTCCTTTGTTCTCTGAAGGCAGAGAGGCCTTTGCCTAGTCCAAACCAGTTCTGGAGCACTTTGTTGACAAGTCTCCGTCCCTTCTTTCAGTGAGTAGGCCAGGGACATCAGACGCACCACAGGAGGTGGAGCCAGCATTGTGGAGGGAAGGCACTGTCCTATTCAGGGCCCAGGTGCAACCCCTCCCACCCATCTACATGTAGATCTTGCAATTCAGCCCTGTGCTGATTCACCCTGTCTCCTGGCATCCCCCAGCCCCTGTCACTCACACTCCAGACAAGGAATACACAACCTCGCAGAGGCAGGCTTGGATGGTTAGACAAGAAAATACCCACTTTCTAAAAGTGGTATTTTCAAACACAGAATGTTAAAACCAACTTCACTAAAAGATGCATTTTATCATTCTGCGTCCAGGCATACTAAACTCGAATTTCTACCATGTT